>JAAEAF010006525.1:0-35338 GCA_011037195.1 Triatoma infestans | reverse complement strand
TCTGTATACCAGACCGAGTTACCGAGCAGAGGGAGATCCCTGTCCCATTCATCCCTGATCGGTATAACAATGTGGAAGTTCCTTTCAAAATAAAGCTTGGGAACCATCCTATTGGTAGGCATGCCTAGTACCTGGTCAGCCTTAACTTCGACTAACAACCTCTGGTTAACGAAAATCATGCCTAGAGGTGATATGTGGCGGCCCCTGCAGATTATTTCGAGTAAGTAGATTATACAGCACTTCGGATAAAACTAGGTCACAAAGTGTCCGTGACCAAGTTTAGGTTCTTTCAGATATAATATTGAAGGCAGTTGAAATGTGGTAAAAACTCCGAGTTTGAATTAAATTTGTTTGAGAAAGTTTTGCGATCGTGTTAAAATTCAGTTTTATCACAATTTACTCTAAAACGGCTCTCCGGAATTGAAGAAAAATTGTGTTCGCATTTCTTTCCGGAAATGCAATTTTAAATAGCATGTATTTGCAAACCACTTTAAATTCTCTTACCCTTTAATAGTAAGGTTATTTTATGCTGCTCTTAAGGTCGAAATTGAACTTTTACTGGAAATTATTATTTCTTATTATTTACACTTATTATTATTACTGGTTATTTCTTAATATTTACAGTTCTACCATATATTTAATATTAAGGACAATAATTATATTGCAAAAATTGCTGGTTTGGAGAAATTCCGATTCTGGGAAGTACCAGGATATGTATGGATGTTTTCCAGTTGTTTGTGTTTTGTTTTGCCTCATTAATTATTCACCTGTAATACTCTAAAAGGTTGCTCTTGCCATGTTTACGTCGGTCCTTCTACAATACACCCAACCATCATGAAAACAGCTTCTCTTTTTTTTTGCCTTTCTAGCCTCCATCCAGCATTGTTTACATTTACATTCCCTTGACATCTTTCCTCACCATCTGAACACTCAGCCGGAACTCCTTTGATTATTCTTAATAATAATCTGTTGCTTTGGGTTTGGCCTCACCTATGCATTTCTATTAGAAATAACTTACGCAGAGAGACTGTGAGTTTCTGAAGAATTTTGAAACTAAAGTTTAAAACTTCCATTTTCCCAGAATTTTTTGCGATTTTATTTTTAGAAAATTCTTTTTCTGGACTGATGTATTTCATTATTTTTTACATTTATTAATCTTATCATTTCATTCGTTTACAAATTGATACAATTTTTTCCTCCAGTAGATTTCTGTTTATGTTGATATATGTTTGAATCAAAAATTCATATGGAATTAACTACATTTTTGCAAATAGTTGCTGGTGTATTTTCTCCGAGGATAATCATAAACAATTTCATTAGTAACGCCTCAACGAGTCTAAGATTTGGGGAACTTGCAATACTTCATCAGCTATTTAAAATTTGCACTGTATGCTGATGTACTTTCTACGTACTTCTATCGTACATATTTTTAAAAGCTCTCTACTAACTTATTTTTGTAAGGCACTAAGAACGATCTTCGCTGCTAAGATCATTTAATCTGTCATAAATATTTCCGCAATATAGAATAATAAAATTAAAGCTTAAAATGTCATGTATTATTTAATAATTTCAATTTATGTTTCAACCTTTTAATTTGACTTCGTGGCTAAAATTTTCAAAATTAAATATTCCAGTATTCTCCTGTCCTTTACCAGGAATATTCTCAGTTATAATAGCCCCTAGCAGTGAATTTCTGCTTATTTTAGGCCATATAAATTTTAAATATAAACTTGTGAGTTTTTAAAATCTTGCCGTTTTTGGTATATTTTAAGAAATAAAACACAATTAATTCCATATTAATTTTAATATTATATATGTAGGAAAATCATGAGATCGATAGAAACAAAAATCGATAGAATGGAGGAGGTTATACACATTGTGAGAGAACTTCTTTTTCTTTTCTTTTTTCTAATGCCAAGTCATGATTTCAGCCATTCGACTTCGAGCAGCCCAATATAAAATAGATCGATACTTATAGTTATCAGTCTGCCTAATTGGCAGTTGTTGAATGTCTAAAAGAGCTTGGCACTCATCTAGGTGAGAGCCAGTCATGTTCCCAACGCCACACAATACACAGGTAGGGCTGTTCACGACTCCAATTCGGGCAAGATGAGCCTGCAGGTAATCGTGTCCAGTGGCTAGTCTGAAACAGGCAACTAATTCGTTTCTGGGGAGGTTATGGGGAATTCGTGCTCCCTGTTCAAGCAGAACCCTCCACCTTTTTCCTTCTGCCTGCCTTTCAAAACTCTCTATCGCCTCGGAGTTAAATTTATGACGTAGGAGTCTTTTCGTTGTCGCGTGATCCAGGGGAGCTTGCGGTTGATCTTTTAGCGATCCAGTTTTGCAAGATGGTCTGCTTCTTCATTACCCTGGATACCACAATGGCTGGGTATCCACTGCAGGCATATATCCCAACCCAAGGACAAAAGTTCTCCTATAAGCATTTGTGCTTCTAAAACATCGTACGACTCACTACTCACAAGGCTGGTTAAAGCCTGAATGGCTGCTTGTGGGTCAACGAACAAAACTGCTTTCTTTACTGCCTCATTTTGGAGCGTTTTTAGTGCTAATAGAACAGCTTTTACTTCTCCGTCAAAATTAGAACAAAAACGTCCCACCGGTTCGGCGATCTGGAAGTCAGAAGTAAAAACACCTGCGCCAGCATTTCCACGTGCATCTAAGGCAGAGCCATCAGTATAAATGTGCTTCCAGGGCGTTGTTGGGAAACGAGTATGTATCGTTTCGAGAGCAGCGGCCTTCAGCTCCAATGTTGTTGTTTCATTCTTGCGCACCATGTGTAAGAGGTGAAGACATCCCTTGGCTCTATGGAGAGAGTAGGTGTTTGTTGTTTGTTTGGGGAAGTGAAGCCTTCCTTTGAAGTCCAGGCAGGACCTGGTGATTAATTCCTCTGCTTTGAAGGTGAAACATTTCTGTGTCTTTAATCTCTGACAGGCCGGCCTGTAATCGTCCCAGTAAACTATTCCCAAACGTTTCACTCTTTCATAAAGATTAATGGCAGCTTCCTCTCTTCTTATAGACAACGGGAGCACGCCAGTCTGGATTTGCATTGCCGCTATAGGGGTGGAACGGGGTCCACGGGTAATAAGCCTCAACGCATGATTCTGGGTCCTTTCTATTTGTTTCAGACTAGCCTCAGAGGATGTGATAGTTAATTCCCCTCCATATTCAATCACTGGTCGTACATAGGATATGTACGCCTGTGTCAGAACATCCTGCGTAGCACCCCAAGTCGTACCAGCCAATCTCCTGAGTAAGCCTAATCTTTTTTCACCTTTAGTTTTTTGCTGGTTTATGTGTTTTGTCCACAACAGCTTTGATTCAAGAAGGACTCCCAGATATGCGGTACAGGTAGATCTCGGCAGTGGATGTGCGTTATAATTGAGTGACAATGAGTGCTGCTTAGTTGAGAGGGTAAATAACTGGAATTCTGACTTTTCAGGGTTAACCATCTCATTATCGTCAGCCCATTTCTTTAAAGCACTCAGGGCATCATTTAGGGTCGCTTCAAGGGCATGAATATTGCTGCTAGAGGCCCAAAACACCAAATCATCGGCGTAGAGTAAGGCCTGGATTCCCGGGGTGTTCTCTAAGACAGCAACCACATCGTTGATCAATAAATTAAAAAGAGTTGGGCTAATGACCGATCCTTGGGGAAGTCCTTGTTTTGTTTGCCTAAACGGAGATACGGATTCCTCATATTTCACTCTAACAAATCTTCGTGAAAGAAATGATGAAATGGCTTTATATAAGTATCCTTTAAAACCCATTGTTAACAATTTCTTGAGAAGCATTTTACGCCAGACCCTGTCAAACGCAGTACGAAAATCTATGAAGACTGCCAGACTGCTCAGTTTGCGTTGGAATCCGTCCTTAATCTCTTGGGAAAGTCTAGCTACCTGCTCGATTGTTCCCCGATGGCTTGAGAAACCAGCTTGTTTTGTAGAAAGCAGTTGTTGATTGTCAAGTATGTATTGCATCCTCTGGAGTATCATCCTCTCATAGAGTTTTGAGAAAACGCTAGTTAATGATATTGGTCGAAAGTTTTCGGGGAAATTTGGTTCTTTACCCTTTTTAGGGATGGGAATTATTTCCGCTTTTCGCCACTCGCAAGGATAATGTGATTTCCAGACCAAGTTAAGGAACTTCAGCACAGTTGACCCCATCTCCCAAATGTATCAGAAATTCCGGTTGGATTTTGTCCGGACCTGGAGCTTTACCCGATTTGGACTCTGAAATAGCAATTGCCAGCTCGGTCATGTTAAACTCGCGATACATTATATTAAATTCTTCCTCTACGAATCTAGTTAGATAGAACTAGAATAGAACTAGTTATCTATGTACTGTGTATGTCCAGTGTATGGATTTTCACGAGCTGTGTGCGAACCTTTTTCTTTTTATTATTAAAGTAGTTTCATTGCCATTGTTTCTTTTTCGATATCTTATACATAAGACTGATCAATCTTTGTGTTAATTCTAAATAAATTGTTAATTTTCATTTATCAATTAATTGTGTGTTTATATGTTTTGTTCCTTAAAGTCAGAAAAAAGCAACACCTACCTAAATAGATTCAAATATGTATCAATTTCAAGCCACTATATGAGCACACATCATGTTTTTATATAATTAAGGACAATGAAATGAATTTAACTAATTTATTATGTCTTTTTTTTAATCTTAAAAGATTGTAGAACTGCTTTTATGCCTATTATAGGGTATTGTTTTCCAAATTCTTCATGTGACTATACTAAGATTTACTAGTTTTTAGTTTAGTGTGCGACAGTTTCCAATTGCTTAAGCATAGCACATCCGGTTCAAGTGTTCACTGTGGTTGAAAACTTTCGATATTTATTCAAGCGAAGAAGATGCAACATGAGTATGATCTGAGAACCAGTTGCTTCTCTAAGTTTAACAGCCTTACTACAAGAGAAGTTTTAGAAGAGGTCTCCTGCTAGTATATGTACGGTTCTAAGTTAATTTTACTGTGCTGCTGCCTTAATAGGAAGTTTCATATTTTATGAAATTACAGTTTTCATTCGGAAATATATCTTGGCTGAGGTTCAGTGAGTATGAAAAAGTATTTTTTATAACATGCAATCTCATTCTGTCTGTGGCCATCAAACCAGAGAAAAGAAAAGCTTGAAATATAAGTTAAACTTGATATATCGATTATATAATCTAGGCGATCCGACATAAAGTTTTCGATAGATGATCACTTATCCGGAAATAAGTGAAAGATTTTTTTTCGGTTTTTGAGTTTTTCTTGAATTTTATGTGAAACATTTTTCCTTTTTTTGTGAGGGGGAATTCTGAATGATGTTTTATTAAGTGCTTTAAAAACTTTCTTGATAAGTTAAAAAAAAACCGTTGATCGAAAGTATCATTTTTAAGTGGCTTTCCAACAATTTGCTTTTAAATTTTGGATCCTTAATATGTAAAACTGTTTTGCCTAGAAAATTAATTTTAAATAGTTTCTGAAGTAGCTGTGTCTTAAGATTATAGCATTTGTGATCCATTTCCATAAAATGTAAGTCGCAGTTAAAATTACTGAAACCACAACAATAAATTGTAGTCAGTTCATAGTTAAGAAATGTATTAAGGGAAATAAGTGGGGATATTTCACATCAGATTTTCATTTATCTAAAATTAGTTTAGAATGAAGATATTCTAGATACAATATTGAATAAATACAAGAAAGGTGAATTAATTATGAGATAAAATGAGGTAAAAAACTGAAATTTATTCTTCTCCTTTGAATAAGAGCAATAGTCAAGAGTTCATTGAACTTAATTTAATTTCTACTAATTTATTTCTAACAGTGAAATATTTCCAAATTAACGTAATAAACTTTTTAATAAATACACGTGTAATGTATTGTTTGTTTATTTTCCATTTAATATTGTAATCATTATAATAATATAGTTTACAGTTTGATTACAAAACAGTTCAAAACAAATAGAATAGACTGGTTCGTGACACATAGTAATGCCTACCAATTGGATTTAGTTTTGTTTGTTTCTGTTTAGTTTAGTGAGAAACACATAAACCTTCGGTGACTGACTGTGCACGCCAACCTCAAACAATCCTCTTTATTTTACTAATTCTGTAAATCACCTTCAATGGCTCTATCTAAAACTGGAAGTTTCTATGTCCATGAGTTCATTTAATTAGAACTTTTAACCAATTTCAACTATATATAGTTTTGTTCTAATTAACATTAGTGGCTACATTTTTATTACTCATTGAATAAATGAATGAAAATTTATTTACTAGCTGTACAAACAGAGTTGGTTTGTTGTTCTGAAAGTTAAAATAAGTTAAATTCAAAATAAATATAAAAATAAATTAACTTGCTGACTGGGGACCTCTAAGCTGAGGTATATTGCTCAAGTATGTCATTAATTGCGTAATCTTTCAAATTCGATTTTTGTTGTTTTTTTTACTGTTGTAGATAAACATATACGAAGCTATACTATTAGTTTATATTATTTTTATACTATTAGTTTATATTATTTTTATACAATTATTTATCGTAATACCTATTAATTTAATTAAATAGGATCCCAAATATTCTAATGATCAGAATTTCGATCGCAAGTTGGTTATGAAGCTTTCACCCCCACAGCTAATCAGTGTTTATATATTTCTAAAGTAAAATAATTAACTGTGTTTTTCACTTTAGCAAACGTCATATTAAATTTGATGGATGTTTCCTTTCTCCATTAAAGAGTTATTGTCTTGAACTTCAAGACCAATTTTTTGCAAATTGAACTATGAAGTTTTTACCCATGGTTGTGGGCTATACTGTAATGTAATAAAACAAAAAAAAACTTCGTATCGCAAATGTCTTACTTAAATAAGAAATGCTGTTTCCTTCTTCTTTAAAGAGACCCCTCACCCTTTGCACATGAACGCCACCATTTAACTTGAATGGCATTTGCTTGGCTCACGTTAAAGTGAAAAGTTTTCTTTTATTTGTATCGAAACTCGGATTAAATGTTAAAAGATATTATTGAGAAATTTAACGAGATTCCAGGAAGTCTTGATGATACCAGCTGACAAACACTACGTATCCCCCAATTCATTATATTTATATGTAAAAGTGTCGGAAACTATTTTAGAAAAATTAATGGATTAGCGTTTATCAAGTTGTATTGATTGTTATTAATTATACTAACAATAATACTTTATTAAGGGAAGGGATTAGCTAAGTGGTTAGCACACTAAACTCCCACGCGGAGGACCCAGGTCCGAGTCCAGCAGTCTTCCCTTAGATTTTTACTTTCTCTTACTCCTAGTAAGAGGAAGTATTGTAATCGTGTCAAATTTTCGATATCCGTTTTGAGGTCCCCTGAGTCCAAAAAAGTGGTTTTTAGCAAATGGTCTGTGTGGGTATGTGAACAGCATAGCTCAAAAACGAAAAACCGTAGAAAATTGAAACTTGATATTACGTTTAGGTATCACCATGGAATCTGACTGTGCATTATCTGTCAAAATTCCTCAACCGGAAGTACTACTTTATTAGTTGTTTTTTTTACGTTTTTGCGATTTTCTCAGAAATAACTCTGACTATTTTCTTGAAACTTCGTATATAAATTAAGCATGCTCAGATCTACATCTTTTATAAAAAACATTTCTTTTATCATCTTTTAGAAAATTCATTTAAGGGTAGTTTTAGGGGAGGGGTGGGGTTACAGCTTCCTCTAAAGTGGTATCATAGTTGATTATATAATTTTATCATCCAAACAAAATTAATTAGAAATAAATAGATGGCCAAAATTCCAAGTTTTTAGAAAATTAGTAAGCCGGAAGTGCGCTTTTACTGAAAAGTTTTGTCAATTTATATCATTTGTTAATTATAATTTTGAGAACAGGAGTAAGTGAAAGTTGTGTGAGTGTTTCACACCAGATTTTTTTTCTTCCTAGAAGCATCTACAGCTCACTGTCCGGTGACGGACAGTGTTTTCTGTAACGAGAGAACAGTGTCCGGAGGCCGGCAGTGCACTGAGAAGGCTCCGGGCGCCAATGACCATAGATGTTGACACGTCTTGAAAAAAAAAAATTGCTCTATTATAAGTGACTGTTCAACTGTTAGTCTTGAGACTGATTACCGAACAGAGTTGAAGGGATGATATTACTTCATGATGGCTATCATGCAGGGCTCTTTCAAGCTTTATCTTATATTTAAAAACAGCAATCTTGAGCAATAGCAACGTCGTTAGTCTCTAAATCTTATTAACAGTAAACTTTCCTAGAATAATGTTCAAAATAAAAATGACGTTTGATTACTTGTAGTTAGTTAGTAGACCAAGTTAACTTTCTTAAAAATCTTGGAAAACAGAAAAAAACATAAGAAGTCGAATGCATTGGTTAACTTGGAAATCTATTAAGCTAATTTTAGTTAAAAGGTCCAGTAAAAGATGGTAAAACTATGTACTAAACTGAAATGGACTTTACATAAAAATTTAACATCACGATTCTCCTAGAAATAATATTTTTCGGGGAAAAAAAAAATAATTCAAAAAATCTGGTGTGAAACGCCCACACAACTTTCTCTTACTGCAGTTAACGAAATTGTAATTGACAAATTTTAGAGTTAGTTGGTTCAAATTTAATGTAATTCGGCGGTGTTTTTATGAAGAAAATCACAGAACACTGAAAAACTGTTCAGTAAGAAAAATGCACCTCCAGTTTACTGAAATGTTATTGGTGTGTTGTGTTGTAGTGTAGTGGTAGTTTGTGGCGTGAGCGGTTAAGTAAAGGGCTTGTGTGTATGTTTAAAGAATGAGAAATATTAGTAACTAGCTAGCCCGGCCACGCTTAGCTGTGGCTCAGTCTGATTTTTAGAAAAGTAAATAGAAGTATTATAGTTAACATAGATTCTGCAAGAAAACACATCATTCAATTTAATACCCTACTTTGCGTTGCTGTGCACTGAAAGGAAAGAAAGAAAAAATGTTTTTAACTGAAAGTCTTTTTTTATTGTAAAGCTAGTGAATGGACTACATTTTTTGTTTGTCCGTTTTCTGCATAAACATAAAGATCAGATGGTTTACCGACTCTGGAGCAAGCGACATATAATTGCTAATGAGAGAAGCATTCGTTTTCTAAATTCAAACCGCACATTGCAAAGTTAGTCCTTGCGCTTTATTGATAGTCATAGCGAACGCAAGGCGTATTGGAAATTGAAGTCTTTGAACTCGAACGGCATATTTGTCGGAATGAGTGGTATTCGTGGAAGTAGTACGTCTTCACCTTTATGAGGTCTAATGAGAATTGTTGCTTCAATTACATTATTCATCAATATTTTAACTACTAATCGTGTTCCATTGCATAACTTTGGCTGATTGATGTTTCGGAGTAATATAATTGGCACTCCAATTTTCAAATTTAGAATGAAAAATTTAGTGAAGTGGTAATCCGGGAACATCGATTGAATTAAGAAATTCCGTTGGAAAATTCACTACTTCACTCTGGTCCCTCACTGAGTCAATGGATTTGTATGTCACTATTTCACCTGCGATTCTGTTTAGAATGATGTTGTTCATATCGAATATGTCGACATTTTTAGCCGCTAGAATGGCTCTTCCGCTTAACCAAGCGTGATTTTGATAATTTGTTTCGATGCTTTAGAACACCTTGTCTATAATTCTTCTTTTGAATGAACAATGTTGCAGAAATTAGATGGGAAGGTGATTTTTCCTGTTGCTGGATTTGTAGGTGCAGTGCCGTTACCGACTTCGAGTAATTGTCTTGAAAATGTGGCAGCTGTTCGATCGTTTTGAAGTTGAACTCTATATTCGTTGTTAAATGAATTTTTTTTACTGTGCTCCAAAGAGTTGAATATTTCAAGCAGGCATGCAATTCATCAGCTGGTGTTGAGCGAGGTATCACTGGAAGTGTTTGCCTGAAGTCACCGGATAGTAACACCAATGCTCCACCAAATGGAACCTGATTATTTCGCAAGTCTTTCAGTGTATGGTCTAATGCTTCCAATGACTTCTTATGAGCCATTGCACACTCATCCCATACAATGATTTTGCACGCCTAAAGAACCTTTCCCATTCCTGATGTTTTAGATAGAAATGTTACATGTTGGGTTTTCTGTGAAATGCATGTTTAGTGACAGTTTAAGAGCTGAATGCGCTGTTCTACCTCCTTCCATCAACGTAGTAGCAATACCTAAAGAAGGAAGTGCTAACGCAATATGGCCGTTTGAACAGATTTTAGCTCGGAATTTCCCGTTTCCGTGGGAATAGAGGTACTTATAAGTAGTTGAGAAAGAGGTTCAGAGAGCGCGCCACCATCGCAACGCTTTGAGTCTGTCTATTACTGCCAGCCTCGCGAAACCTCGGAATTTCCCGTTTCCGTTGGAACTTCAGAGTAAAAGGTATCTATATAAACACTCTTATATAGAAATGCAAGGTTTTGTAAAAATTTCAAGTCAATCCATCGACTAATTTTCGAGTTTTGCGGCCACAAAGCACCACTGTTTTTAAAATAAATATATTATTCTCTAAGTGAATTTCAGTACTTTTATAATATCACAGCAATTATGTATAAATCAATTATTTATCTAGATTAAATGCAAGCTATTATGTTTTAACTTAAAGTGGCACTGGTGTCTACTTGTAGAATACCTGAAAGAATACCCTCTCTAGCGGGGAATTTCTCTTACAAAACAGTTGGCGAAGTGGCATTGTTATTACCCTAACGGATTTTTGTACCTTTGTCACTTTAGCAGCAATGACCTTAAATTATAGTATCTGACTCTAAAATATATTATTTTTGCCAAAATTATTTCACTTAAGATATGTTTCAAAACTATTTATTTTGCATTTCTTTCTTCTATTACATTTGAAACTCGAAATATTGGCAACATATTTCATACTGTTTAGATGACATAATTATATAATCAATTGATATAACACTTTGGAGGAAAACATAATCCTGCGCCTCCTCTAAAATCCCCCTTAAATATCATTATCTAGAGAAATATTTCAAATATAATTTGTAATTCTTTGTATGTGTGTCGTTCCACATACTTAGTTTAAAGAAAACCATTAGAACCGTTTTTTGAGAAAAATTACAAAAACTTCAATAAAGTGATACTTCCGGTTGATGGATTTTTGCCCGAAATCTTCGTGTCTGATTCGGTTGGTAGTACAAAAACGGAATACCAAGTTTGGACTTCCTGTAACTTTTTGTTTTGTAAAATATTCTGTTCTCAGAATCCTAATCCTTTTCTAAAAACCATTTTTTTTTTGGACTCAGGGGACCTCAAAAAGTGTATTTCCAGAGAAAATTCAATTTCTAAAATCTGGCACTATCACAATACTTGTTTCGTGATAAAAATGAAATGATAGCTTAATAAAAATATATGTATCGTTAGTTGTTCAAGTTTTAAATAAAATTGTTGATGACGTTTTATAAGGGAATTGCAAAAACTTGCGAACTATTCAGTAAAATGATGTTCTGATTTATAATAGAGTTGATGAGGAGAGAAATTAGGATTGATTAATTAAACGAGATCTGAAGACACTGTTATAATATGGCTATAAGCTTACACAAATTGCACTGGACTTGTAATGAATTTATAGAATAAATGGTGGGAATAGAGAGATATGACACGATGCGAAGTATATGGTTGAATCTGATAGATAGATGTCTAGATTTCTTACTGGCTTATATACAGGTTCTCCCCCTTCTCTAGCCTGCTTAAGTCAGAGAGTACCAGAGAGAGTTTGTTTTCTCTCGGTCGGGCTTCGCTCTCTCTCTCTCTCTCTCATTCTCTCTCTTGCCGTTACATGATTGATGGGTTTTGACACAGAATACTTCATTTCTGATCCTTCTTCTAATTTCTAAAAAAAATGGGCCATTGAGCTCGGAGCAATTGTGATTGTGATATTCATCTAGAACACGACATTTAAAGACCATGAGCTAAAAACTTTTTTATTTTTACTTAGGGTCTTCAAAAACAATGAATTCAATTCAATTTCAATAAAAACAATTTCCTAAACTTGATAAACTCTTACACAATATTAAGAGAAAGTAAAAATAGGAATAGATAAAATATATAATACACAATACAGACTAGAATTGGAAAGAAGTTAGTGAATAAAATGAAAAGAATTGTCTAAGGTCCATAGTATGAAAAAAAAGAGAGGTCTAGAACAGTAATCCAATAGATAGAAAATAAAGGAAGAAACGGGTGTAAACAAGGAAGAATACAGAAGAAGAAGCAGATATGTCCCCCCCCTCCCTTGCTTGTTCTATATATTGTCACATTTAACTTAGCAACTTTTATTCAATTCACAGAGGTCAATAGTCTAGATAAGATGGAGGGAAATACGGCATTGATCATAGTCGATGGACCAAAACAACCGGCCACCGACTCAAGACATTCCTTGATAAGAAAATATCCATAAAAAGGGAGGACGGGAGAAATATCCCCCCACATATATCCTCAATATTCAGTTAAGTTTAGTGGATTTGACCAAAAGTTTGTTTTACTAGGATAAATTTTCTTTCATATTTATGTTTTCTTATTGTCGGATGAATTGTGTTCATTCACTTTGATCCTGGAGCGTTGTTTTTCTTACATTAGGAATACAATTTAAGCCGTCAGTTACATAATATCATGCAAATATTATAGGAACTTTCTTTTTATATAAGTGCCAGAAATCTGAGGGCTAAATAAAATAAATAGTTGTATGCATATTTCAAGGAGATTAGTATCACACTTCCTTCCTCTTGTAAAGATTTTGCCCTCAATGTTCCTTTGACGTCATCTTGTTTTTAAAAGTTCCACGTCACGTGTCAGGCTGTTACTTTCATAGACTTATTTCGGAAAATAAATATCCCTAAGTGTATGTCCACACTTGTGCGCTTTCCTCATCCTCTTCCCTTTCAACTTGCGCTTCCTCTTTCCATTTCAACATGCGTTGCGCATGCCTTTAGAGCATGCCTCTTCAGGCATTCAATTTGTTGTCCACACTTCACCCGTTCAGTGTGCATTTTATCGATGGATTCAGGAGGCGGCATTAGCAGTTTGTGCAGGTTACATGTTTTTGAAAAGTGCACGTAAAAGAAAAAAAGCAGCGAGCCCTCATCTTATCAAACCATTTGCAACTGACCTTAATAAGAGCTCGCCGAAAAGAGTATTTAATTACAGGCTATCGAGAGCAAGGAGAATCGTTGAAAACGCTTTTGGATTGATGGCGCCAGCGTTCAGAATTTTTCGTAAGCCTATAGAAATTACAGTGATTGGGACTGTGGTTGATATAGTGTTAAATTGTCTTCTGCTTCATAATTTTCTCCGGGCGCAGCCGGATGCAGCAAGATAGTATTCACCTCCTGGAAGTTTTGATCACGAGGATGAAAGCACTGGTGAAGTTATTTAAGGAACATGGAGAGAAGTTACTTCCAGTGATAATGGTATGAGACCTCTACAACAAGTACCACGGAACAAGCATCACTTCTCGCACTTTTGTTGGCATATAATTTTGAATTTACATCCCACAAAACTGTTTGAAGATGATAATCTTCTATAAAATTAAGTGTCTCTTGATTACAGACATAATTAGATATCTGCTGTCGGAGATATTATTAATTATTAATGATAATAGTTGAATAATATCATTACTAATAAAATTATTATTAAAATAATATTTAAAATTAATTATATAATATGTAACCTATAAAAATATCACACAACTCGTAGGGAGATCAACAAGACGCATAGAATGTTGAACGAAAATCCAAGTAGTTGGATTCACGTGCGCTGTGGTTGCGTCATGAAAATAAAGGCCCATTCAACTTGCATAAGGTATGCAATAACGCATACCTCAATGTTCATCACACCGTGCGCTATGACGCATGCCTCTCTTGAAAGAAAAGTTGCACCAGTGTAGACATACCCTAATAGGCACTATAGGCATTTTTTTTTTTTTTACTATATAAATGAAATAAATAAAACAAAAAAACAAAGCATATCAATAGGCGAGCGACATCTGGTTGTCGTTGTCGGCAGAAATACTTCTAACCTTCATATAAAATGGTTTTATAATATTTATCCTACATTATCTCTATAATACAACCATGGAGGAATTATATCAGCACATTATTTGGCGATAATAGCCCCTTATTTATAGTATGTTTAAAGAGGCTGAAAAATTGCTGTGCGCGTGTTTTACATGAATAAATGATAAGGGATATTAATTTCTTAAAATGCTAGTAAGTATTGTTTTAAACTAGTTCCAAACTTTAAACAAAACATAAATTGAATATTTTATAGTTTTGTCATAAAGAGAATTTTCCTTCTTACAAAGAGAATTTCAAAATTTACATTTTACACAAGATACTACCATTTTGTTGAATAAGTGCCAACTACGATTTGAATGTAATCTCACTGGAAATACTTATGTTATTTGTTATTTTTTTACTCGGATGATTTTTTTTTTTCCTTAAATTAGTATATTTTATGTTAACAATTAATAGAGTGAATAAATAGGTCAATTAATTAGCCATGTAAATTACTTAAATGATTTCGAATATTTGTGCCAGTTTCTGCTTTTCTTGCCGATTCAAAACTTTCTTTAACATTATTGTGCAAAAATGTAAGTTTTTTTTATCTGTTTGTTTCTTCACTCGTGCAAAAACTTTTAAACAATATTTTTTTGATGATCTTGGTGTTTTTTAAATGAAGAAGTTTCACCCAATGTGAGAACTTTAGTTGCGTCGGCCTCTTTACCTTTTTTTCCTCCATTTAGAGAAGGATGAAACGAAATTCTCTTTCTTTTCTTTTCACAAATTAATGCCAGAAGTTGCTTCCAGAGTAGCCTACTGGCCAGGGCACGAGAATTCATATTTCGATTCCCGGAAAGGATCTGCAGACGTTACTGACCCAGCATCATGAGACAAAATTTGAGAACAGTTACTAGCAAATAGGCAGAGAATTAAATATTCCTTTGTCTTATTAATACTAGAAAATTATCTATATATTATGCTAAGTGTCCAGTTGTGACAATAGTCTAGTGGATAGGGGTTTGAGAGCAGTCTCAGAGGCAAGCCGTAATCGTAACTGTCACAAGTGGACATGTTCATTTCTGCTCTCGCGACTCAGTTTCCAGAATTCTGTCAGTGTTTGAAGATTTTCTCAGCTATCGGAGACTTGATTTCATTCTTGTGGATATTTTTCTTTGTATTTTGGTTGATTCTTTTTTTAACCTTCCAATAGGCGCGCATATAAATGGGACATGAAAAGGCACAGAGTATCTGAGAGATATATATCAAGTAATTTCAAGCGATGATGTTCAGTTAATTCCAAAATTTTGCCAAATACAGGTGTATGTTAAAAAATAGAAAACGCACCATTATGAATTTCGATGTTTATTTTGTAAATAAAACACAAACACAAAAAAAAAAACAAAAGTTGAGAAAAAAAATAATTTTTTCTGTTCAAATTTACTCTCACAAATTTAAGTTCAAATAAGTAAACAAACAAACTACTCTGAACATAATTTTGTAACCAAACTCTATTGTACAGGCGACTGCCTAAAACAATTATTAAAAAAAAAAAAAAACTACTCTTTCCACTTTTTCGCGATCTTATACGCAATTATAAAAGCTATGGCCTGATGCGAATCCATTAGGAAAAAAAAAGATAAAAATAAACAAACTGCTATCAAATCGCACAACCGACTGCGACACGACCGACAAACCGACTGCAACCGACTCTCAAGTAGATACGAAATGTTCCTGGTCTCAAGACTGCAGTGGCTGTCTCAGAAAACTGTCTCTAGACCGAAAGTTATCTCAAATGGACAACTCCCTGAGACTGATCTCGAAACTTTGTCGCATGTGGACACTTAGCATTAGATTTAAAAAAAACATCCTCTGCGGATTGCAAGAAATTAAAAAATTAATACTTAACTCTGACTTGTAATTACTCTTTTAATCAGTTTTAAAATAGATATCTCGAATTTACTTACTTTGATGTATTCAGTAATTTTGTAATTTATATTATTTGGATGACCCCCAGAGGTAAGGCTTCTCGACTTTACTGTGAGCAACCGTTCTATTCGTGTGATTTACTGACTGAGCTATAGTTAAAAGCGGTAACACACTGTGTTAATCAGGCTCTTCCAAAAAAAAAAAAAAAAAAAAATTACGCTCTGGGATAAGGGATTCAATTTATTTTCAAGATTAATAATCTGGCCAGATAAATTTGACATATGTAAGACGACATTTTGTTTGACTAACTGCCATTTAGAAAGATTAAAATCTAGGACTTAAAGAAACCTTCTTTCACATTTTATTTCTTATTTACACTTCTCAACAAACATGGTAATCAGACTTCTTCTTTTTCTTCAGTTGCTGGTGGCGCAACAGGCCAGGAATTGCCTTTGCCTCGTCAATGTTTGCCAATCATCTCTCTTTATTTATCTTACTTTCATAAATTATTCCACACTTGTCTTTCCATTCATTCTTGGAACACTCTTTAACTTCAATCCCGTTTAGAGAGTCTTGTTAATCTATTTTCAGGATGTCTTGAGAGAGATATAATTATATATTTGTCTTTTCAAATGCAATGTCTTGTAATAAATAGAGTGAGGGTATTTCATTGATACTGAACATAAATGTAGATTACAATAAAATAACAGGATTATAAAAAACTAGATAAAAATTAACTTTTTTGTAATATGAATATACATAATTCAAATTAATACGTACAAAAAAATAAAATACAATACTTAGATAAGAGAATCAATAAAGTCAGTCAATAAAACTAATAGCAATTAATGAATAATTTTTAAAAAGTAATATTTTCAAGTAAGTTATTTGAACTAAATAAACATCTCTATTAGATAAACTGAAATAAAACCTTCCTATTCAGTTTATATAAAAGCTATTAGTTTTAAAGCGCCTATTGTGTAGAGAGAAATACTTCAATGAAGCAAGGCTGCTCAACGATATTGAGTTGCTAATCGTCACAGCGTACCGATCAATCGTCAGACATATGTTTAAACCGAGTTGGTTACAGAGTAAAATATATAATAAAAGATAAAATATTTTCAGGGACCTCATGGGTGATTGAAACTGCTCACGATGTTAGAATGCCCTCAGCAAAAACGTAAATAAACTTATAAAACTTTTCACCCGTGCAAGTGCTGGGATATTATGCCCAGGGAGGTCACAATAACGCCCTCCACAATCGGAAGCAAGTTATTAAAGCTGATGCACGTTGGCCAAAAAAGTCGGATGGTTCCTTGGGATGACACCTCTCGAGCCAAACCAAAGACCCTGCACCCTATAAACCCTGTCTTCAAACTGGTCACTAAATTTTTCCTTGAAGTGGGGGACACATACTTCTCAAAGATTTTCCTCTTCTCTTCATGGACCTTCTCCGCTTGACTCAGATCGTTACTTTCATATCTGATAGTGACTCCTAAACAAAAGCAATGTCACTGTTTTCCTGGAAGGTCACGATGTCTGACTGAACCGTCCGTATCGATGGCATTAACTTTCTCAAAGCTCGTAAGCCCCTTTGTTCCAGCAAATCCATGATAGCGTACTTCACTCTGTGATGGCATCGAGTTATTAGGAGCATGTTATTCGGACACGTACCAAGCACATGGGCTGGTGTTTCAGGCTGTCTGCCACATCTGCGATAGAGGGGATCCAACAGCTCCCACAGACTGTCCACCGACTTCAGGATAGCACGAAGACGGGTGTAATTTGTATTGAGCTTTATGATGTACGAGACAAGGTTTTCTTATCACATATAAACCTATTTGCCTCTGCGTTCTCCTTGAAATGGCAAACTCCAACACCCTGCTACTTGCAGTTAGTCCAGTCTTCGAAAGAATTCTCTCTCATTTACCGACTTCAATTATTAAATACAATCAATTATTTAAATGTTGTTGTGGTTAGGTCCACAGAGTTGGAAATTATCAGAGATATTTTCCGTGATATCCTGCTTCTTTTTGTGGTCATCGACCGGTTTCGGCGTTCGCCTATCATCAGGATGTTGTATCAGTGCGATAACACAGACTTACAAAGAGCAAAATCAGTTTATACACTCTTTGGCTATTACCACATCGGCTGTGGCATTATCTCCCTTTGCTGGTCTCTTGGCCTTCACAATGAGACTTTTCCCAGCTGTTTCGGTCATTTGCAGCTATTTTCCGCCTTGAATAATATGCAGTTGTAAATTGTCAATAATAAACTGTAACATGATTTGTATGGGGGGGTTCATTAAATATGTTAATTAATAATTACTTATTATAATTTCTATTTGGATCTTCTCAAGAGGGATCTCGTGAGGTCTGTGTTTATACAGAAGTTGGAGAGGATGAAAAAAACAAATAAATACATAGATTCAAAATATATATAATTAAAATAAACAAAATATATGTCAGAATAAGTAAAGATCATAATATTGAGATACAACAACATAAGTGTCTTATCATTTGGGAATAATTGCTTTTTATAAAACTTACATATTTTACAGAGTCTCGAAACTTGAAGAAGGTTGGGTTTCTTGAAACACTTCCACCACTCACTACTGTAACATCGCTTGTCCTGATGACAGGTTTCAGTCTTTTTACAACATAAATTGGAACTGACCCCCTCCCTAAAAGGGTCCACCTTATATATTCTACCTCCACCCCGGGGAAAATGAAAAGAGGGAAAATTCCCTTTGTCCTAAATAAATGTAATGATAGGGGTAGGCCAGGTATCTCTGACTCAACTAACTGTTTTTTTTTTGTACCTTTCAACCCTCAAAAAACCCAACTTTATAGATGTATACATTGGAAAAATCACCTACTTTACACTCATAAAATATTTAACAAGAATATATTTTCCGAAGATGTACATATTATAAAACAAAATAATATAATCTGAAAGTCCTCCCTTTCATTGATTACTGCGTTACAAAGAAATCATTACACAAAAAAAAGAGAAAAGAAACATTAATATGTGAAAGGAAGCGTAGAGCTGAACTGAATTGGATTCTGATCAGTATAATGACAAATGGATTGATAATCGCAGTTGTCTGGGATCCCTTAATTGGATAGATATTCAGTCCTGTTCAAACTTGTATTACTCTGTTTAGTCACTTCACAGCACCTTTTCTTTTTCTTTATCCGATGATATTTAGAACCTTTTTTTTTACCTTTCCTTAAGCTTTATTCACTCTAATCAATGTCAGTAACACTAAACTTCTTCAGGCATTTTCCTTTCTTCGTCTTATTTTTTTACTACATTTTTCTAACAAACTTCTCTTCTTCAATTACTTTGAATAATTACAATCGCCTTAAATGGACCTTCATTTTAACATAAATTTATTTAGAAGTAATTAATCATTTGAATGATTGAATTAGATTTTCGAATTTTTTTGTTGAAAAAATTGGGTAGCAGATAAACATTTATCAAAACTCATTAACTAAACGCATACTCTTCAATTTTACTTCAACTAAAGATATAGTAACAAAAGATTATATCAATGTTTGTCGCTAGGTTTTCTTAACATTGAAAATGTTTTATATAGGAGGTTATTTGATAAAAATCGTGATAACATCTTCCCGAATGAGTGCCGAACATTTACGGAGATAGTCGAACCAGTTACCTACATTAATAAATGTAGCTGTTACTGTTTACATATACTGTTGTATTTGTGCAACCAATTTCTAATACGATCTGTGTGTTTGGTATAAAACGTGTAACTTGTGAAAATACAATAAAGTATTGTTAAAATTAACTCCGCTTGTTTTTTTTTTCTTGACTTTTCTTTACATTTAATCTGTTTGGTTGAAATTATACAAACTTTAAAAAACAAACTTTTAACATATTCAATGTTTGACATTTTGTGTAAAATGGTGTTTTATTTATTTATTTATTTATTTTTGAGACTGAGAACCCTCCTTTTCATCAAAATCTTTTCCTTTACAAACTTTCTCTACTTTTTCAAAACTCAATTTGCAACACTTAACAGTACTAGGAGAATTTAGATTAGAAATGCAACAGAGAGGTTAGCTATCGAAAATTTATCGTAACTGTATTCGTTGGGCATGCGGAACATTTTACGATTGACAGGTTTTTCTTCTTTTACGGCTTTCTTCTAACAAATTTCATACATTATACAATCAGTCATTATTAGCGATTGATTCCCTTAATCAGCAGTTAAATAGCTTAGCTTCTGGTTTTACAATCCCCCTCCTACTATTTTAATTACCTGATTCTAATTGGTGGATTCAAACGTGTGAAAAATGATGATCAGCCAAACAAAAAGCCTACAATAAAAATCTCCATTCTGATTGGCTGATGTTATTTTCTTCTAGTCATTCAAAGTATCCACGCCGGAAACATAATGGAGCTCCTATGACATAATGTTTCCCGGATTTTTTTTTTTTTTTCATTTCAAACAATTTTTAGGCAATTCTCATCAAAACATAGAATTACTTAACGGGGTTTCTAGTTATCGACAATCAAAAAAAAAAAAAAACTCATAATTTTTATTTCAAAAGTGCCTTAAATGAAATTTTCCACAGAAAAATTTTAAACAAGATGTAGATCATTGCATGTTTGGTTTATACACGATGTTTCAAGAAAATCGTCGGAGCCATTTTTGAGAAAATCGCAAAAAGTGAAAAAATCATTTAGTAAAGTCTTAAAGCAAACGCACTTCCGGTAATCCGATTTTTTCAAACGGGAATTTTCAACAACATATTTAATTCTAATTAACATTATTAAGAGGCAGAATTGTCTAATAAATTGAAATAGCACTTTGGATGAAAACCTAACCCACCTCTCCCCCGGAAGTGCCCTTAAATGAATTTTTGTTGAGAAATGTTTCAAATAAAAGTTGTAGCTCTTTGTATTTGTAGTTGATATACTAAGTTTAAAGAAAATCGTCGGAGCCATTTTTGAGAAAATCTCAAAAACGTAAAAAAAAAAAAAACAACTAGTAAAGTGGTACTTCCGGTTGAGGAATTTTGACAGATAAGGTACTGTCAGATTGCATGGTGATACCTAAACGGAATATCAAGTTTCAACTTTCTACGATTTTTCATTATTGAGTTATGCTGTTCATATACATGCACATATACACACACACACACACACACACACACCATTTGCTAAAAACCACTTTTTTGGACTCAGGGGACCCCAAAACGGATATCCGGTGAAAACTCGATATCGAAAATTTGACACGATTACAATACTTCCTCTTACTAGGAGTGAGAGAAAGTAAAAAAGAAGCGTTTTCCTATTCCGAGGATCAAAATTTACGCTTCCCATGATGAAAAACTGGCACAGGCTCTCATTACTTCCACTCGACAAAAAATGAAAAAGTAATAAAAATATAGATATCTAATTTGATCGTTTTACAAGGAATTGATTGCCCAAACCACCAGGGTAATAATTCCTTTCTTAGAACTGAAACTCCCATAACAGATCTCCCCAGGATTAGGGCATTTCTTACTGATTAGCTGAAAAAAAAAGTTAGCAATCCATATAACTAGAGTAGAAAGATAATATTGCGATAATTTGTTGGCAATGCAATAAAGTTGTCTTACGATTGCTAAGCTGGAGAGAGAGAGAGGGAGCATTAAAAGAAATAATTCTAGGAAGCTTATAAAATGGATCTTCGGATTCTTTTAATGAAACTGGAATGGCCCCAATAAATTGCTCTACCCAAAGAAATTGTTTATTTATTGAGCGAGCGGTTGAAGCAACTGCAAATTTATTGGAAAAATAATCTGGTGTGAAACACTCACACAAATTATCTTATTACAAAAATATCATAATTTCAATTGACATTATTTACTTTTGTCGTCACGCGTTGGTCTAGTGGCTAGCGCACTCGCCTTTCTTGCGAGAATCCAGGGTTCGTTTCCCGTGAGGGCAAAGTCGGCGTTGACCCAGCATCCTGATAAAATGTGGGAAGCTACAATGAGTAGCGCCCTAGGTAGCGAAGGCCGGAACTAAACGGCGTGGGATTTGCGGCGTGCTTACCACACGCCTCTTATTCAAATCGCCGTCTGGCAAGCCATGGTCCTTCATGGGCTGTTACACCATAGGGTTTTGAAGGGTTTATTTACTTTTCCTTCAAATTTTTATTAAACGTACAGAGTTGCCCATTACTATATGGGGAATGGAGAAACGTACATTACACATGTTAGTTTTAGGAGCAGTTAGTAATATATTTGTTATTAAAAGGAGAGAGAATGGATTTTAGAGAAATAAACTAGAATATATGCTTAATACTGTATAATAAAAAAAAAAACACACAAACTGCAAGGACTTTACAGGTAGCGGGAGAAGTTTAAAGAGACAGACTGGCTGAATGATGAGAAGGTAGAATAATAGGTTGCTGACTGGTTGTAAACTGGTCGGTCGTAAACTGTACTGATATCGCCTTTCTCTTACTCTTTTATGCTTAATACTGTATAATAATAAAAAAAACACACAAACTGCAAGGACTTTACAGGTAGCGGGAGAAGTTTAAAGAGACAGATTGGCTGAATGATGAGAAGGTAGAATAATAGGTTGCTGACTGGTTGTAAACTGGTCGGTCGTAAACTGTACTGATATCGCCTTTCTCTTACTCCTGTTCTCAAAATTTACTGCGTTTTTCAGACAGTGTGACAGCACAGATTCGCATAGAGTAACTTAGTTTCTCACTCAGTGAAACTCACTGTGAAACTAAGTTACTCTATGCGAGTCTGTGTTGTCACTCTGTCTGAAAAACGCATCCTGAAGATGGGCGAACGCCCGACCGGTCGATGACCACAAAATGAAGCAGGCTACCACGGAAAATGTCTCTGATGATTTCCAGCTCTGCGGAACCAACCACCACAACAAATATAAAGAAATTCGTCGAAAACTGACAAAAAATTTCAGTAAATGCGCACTTCCGGCTTACGAATTTTCTTAAAACTTGGAATTTTGGCTATCTATCTATTTATTTCTAATTAATTTTGTTTGGATAATAGAATTATATAATCAACTACGTATGGTACCATTTTAGAGATACCCCACCCCTAAAAGTACCCTTAAATGAATTTTCCCAGAGAAATGTTTTTTAATAAAAGATGTAGATCTTTGCATGTTTAGTTTATATAAGAAGTTTCAAGATAATCGTCAGAGCCATTTTTGAGAAAATCGCGAAAAAGTGGAAAAAAAATCATTTAGTAAAGTGTTAAAATAAACGCACTTCCGGTTATCTGATTTTTTCAAACTCGGAATTTCAACAACACGTTTATACTGTGCAGTTTGCCATACCAAGTTTAAAGAAAATTGTTATAGACGTTTTTGAGAAAATTCCAATAACTTAAAACCTATTCTGTAAAGTCACACTTTCGGTTAACCGAATTTCTTCAAATTTGGAATTTTCAAGGCTTTAATATATAGACGATAATCGTGAAGATGTGGAGAAAGAATTTTGAGGTGGAACTTTGAAACATACACATTTGTTACATCATAGAAACATTAAAAAAAAAGGAAAATTAAAATTTAGTATTTTCTTGTCCTAAATCATCTACGAATATAAATGTAACAAATGTGTATGTTTCAAAGTACCACTCAAAATTATTTCTCCATATCTTCACGATTATCGTCTATATATTAAAGCCTTGATAAAGAAAGGAAATTCTGTCGAAACGTTACCATAATTAAATGTTACTTTCTTGACCGATTCTCACCAAATGTCTAATAACAAAAACATTATTAAATCAATGGTCAACAAATACTTTTATATGTTTCAAATAAAAGTGATAGCTATTTATTATATATGTACATAGTATAAAGAGTATAAAACAAATCGTTGCCGCCATTTTTGTGAAAATCGAGAAAAAGTGAAAAAATTCAGTTAAGTCAAATCACATTGCGGCGGTTGATGGATTTTGGCCGAAATCTTCGTGTCTGCAGCAGTAGGTGATAGTACCTAAACAGAATGTTAAGTTTAAGCTTTCTGCAATTTTTACTTTTTGAGATATCCTGTTAACACAAAAAATAAAACTTTTAAAAGCAACTGCAATTATATTTGTAGGTGTTACTAATTGTAACTACATCTTAAATTATGAAAGTATAGTTTATAACTTGCAACACATTTTACCCAATTGTGTTCAAACCTAACTAACAATTTATTGAATTACATTTCATTCATTCACAATCTTGCTTTAGAAAGATTTTCTGGTCTCTTCACATTCTACAAGCAAGATATTGCTTGCGCATTCTTCAATGATTTTTCTTAAATATTGAAGTCATTATAAGTAGATATATTAAGTAGCTTTCTTGGAAAAATATTAAAATAATTCAAGCGCAAAGAAAACACCCTACTTAGTAGATAAAAATTTATAGCAGTTATAATTAATATTTTATTTATTAATTATATCATTAACATTTAAAAAAATTGTTGTTAATTCGATACCAAACTCATAAGATATAAACAATAAAAATGTTGAATAAATGTCATTTTATGTTAAAGTTTGAAATGTACGATGACATCCATCCCACTTACAACAAACCCGCATCCTGTTTTTTTTTTATCATTATAATGATATCTCATTATTTTTACATTGGTTTTACATATCACTGTAACTTGAGTTTTAAGATATCATTAAAATTAAAGTGTATAAATATATATATATATGTTCATTACTCATTTTCTACTTTGTTTAAAAATAAGAGTTCGGTATTTAATATAAATTTAAATTTGCCGCCATTAAAGTACTATAATTTTATTTCGTGAAAGGTACTGCCTTGATAATAATTTACTAATCTATTAGGCTGTCTCCTAAGAGTAGAGAGGGCGATAACATATGCTTTTTCTCTCTCTCAGTTTGTCGCTATTTTAAGCTCGAACGAGTAAGTCGCCATGCAACACTCGACGAAATAAGTCGCAGTGTTATACATTTACAATTCAGGCCAGTCCTACTGCCCTTAATTGTGAAAACCCAAGCTTGTTACTTCTGATTTTCCTGTGTATTGTCCGTACGCTGGTTATCTTTGTTGATTTAGCGGCGGCCCGGTTTTCTCGAGCTTGCATAGGTCTATTGTAAAAATCACATGGTTATTATTTTCGGTTGGCTTCCTGCCGTACAGCTTCTGGGAGCCAATTTAATTATTATCTACGATCATCAGCCAAGTGGCAGTGTATTGATCAAGACTCAAGTATTGGGAAGCACATAAGAATCATTTCCTTATTCCTATTTCTTCCTCTCCTCTCTTCCCCAAATGGACTAAGGTCATATGGGTCTTCCAACACTGGTAACAAGGATTCTTCGTTTGAAGGTAAGCGCCATTCCTTTAGCTTATTGAAAGTGATAATAAATAATATTTGCTACCCATTTTTAAATTTAATTTATATATTCATTTTTATTCTACGTTTAATATTTTAATTTCCCATTTTGCTCCACAATTATATTATATACAGCCCACTCAATATTTTTGCTGTTTTTTATTAAACAGAGCCCACCCAAGGTATCTCACCTCAGTTATTATATTTTTATTTTTTTGTCCTTTATTTATTATACAGGAAGTTTTCTATAATATGATATTTTCTTGTATATTATATTATTTAGAGACTATTCATTACTTATTGAGGCGTTGTAGAAAATAGTTCTAGTTCCGTCCCTCTATTCACCCAAGTTTTGGTTCATTATTTCTTCACATATTTTAATCTTTTCATAACAAAAACACTTATTTCCCGAAAAGTAATCCGACATAATAAAGGACAATAATTATCAGAAATATTTTCCATGATAGCCTGCTTTTTTTCATGGTTATCGACCGGTTTCGGGCGTTTACCATGATCAGGATGTTTTGTCAAAACAGTGTGATAACATAGACTTGCACAGAGCAAATTTAGTTTATACACTGGTTCTTAAAGTGCCTTATTAAGACCTTACTAGGTTAAGAGAGTTTTTTTTTCGATACCTTGGTATTACCACTGAAAACCCCCACTTAACTTAGTTTAGTCTTAAAGAACTTTAAGAACCAGTATATAAACTAAATTTGAATTATGTTATCACACTGTTATGATAAAATATCCTTGATGATGGGCGAACGCCCGAAACCGGTCGATGACCATGAATGAAAAAACCGGGATATCACGCTTTCCAGCTCTGCGTACACAATAACAACGACTAATGAATACTACGAATCCCCTAGTATTTGTAGGGTATTGTGAGGAGATGTTGGTTGTCGATGATGAGTGATAAATAACACCTTAAGATTTGGTTTTAGATATATAACTTGATATACATGTATATGACTGACTGCCAAGGACTTTACATTTTAGAGTTTAGAACTGAACTGCACTGACAGACTGACGTGGCTAAAATGATATGTACGGAGTGATGTTAAACTGATGTGTAAATCAACAGAATGATGTCTGATGTGTAAAACTGAATTCACAGAATGATCTCTGACTGTCCATCTCTTATACATATATATATATGTATATACACTGGCCGAGCCTCTCCTCTCTGAGCGAGAGGGGCTGTTTCTCTCCGCTAGAGTGGATGAGTGGTGGGGGTTCACCCAAAACCCCTACATATTCATTAGTTTTGGGAAACAAGTGAAAAAAGTTCAGAATTTTTTTTTTGGAAAAGACTTTTCTAATTTAATGATTTCATAAATTGCTGAATTGTGGTGCACCTTAATTTATTTTCTTTAGCTAACCAAAAGAGAAGTTATAAGATGTGGCAAATTTTCAAAATTAAGTTTTCTCCGCAAAAAATCTTCTGAAGTCCTTTGAATCAAGAAAAAATAATAATCGTGTTTTAACAGCAGGAGCGTTTTGCACCAGATTGTTTTGCAATTGTAATTGTAATTGTGGTGGTTGGTTCTGCAGAGCTGGTTGGAGCATCAGAGTCATTTTCCGTGGTAGCCTGCTTCATTTTGTGGTCATCGACCGGTTTCGGGCGTTCGCCCATCTTCATGATGCGTTTTTCAGACAGTGTGCCAACACAGACTCGTATAGAGTAATTTAGTTCGTTTCACACTGAGTTTCACTGAATGTAAACTAAGTTACTCTATGCGAGTCTGTGTTGTCACACTGTCTGAAAAACGCATCCTGAAGATGGGCGAACGCCCGAAACCGGTCGATGACCACAAAATGAAGCAGGCTACCACGGAAAATGTCTCTGATGATTTCCAGCTCTGCGGAACCAACCACCACAACAAATATAAAGAAATTCGTCGAAAACTGACAAAAAATTTCAGTAAATGCGCACTTCCGGCTTACGAATTTTCTTAAAACTTGGAATTTTGGCTATCTATCTATTTATTTCTAATTAATTTTGTTTGGATAATAGAATTATATAATCAACTACGTATGATACCATTTTAGAGGTACCCCACCCCTAAAAGTACCCTTAAATGAATTTTCCCAGAGAAATGTTTTTTAATAAAAGATGTAGATCTTTGCATGTTTAGTTTATATAAGAAGTTTCAAGATAATCGTCAGAGCCATTTTTGAGAAAATCGCGAAAAAGTGAAAAAAAAATCATTTAGTAAAGTGTTAAAACAAACGCACTTCCGGTTATCTGATTTTTTCAAACTCGGAATTTCAACAACACGTTTATACTGTGCAGTTTGCCATACCAAGTTTAAAGAAAATTGTTATAGACGTTTTTGAGAAAATTCCAATAACTTAAAACCTATTCTGTAAAGTCATAGTTTCGGTTAACCGAATTGCTTCAAATTTGGAATTTTCAAGGCTTTAATATATAGATAATCGTGAAGATTATCTATATACTTAAACCAGAAAGAATTTTGAGGTGGAACTTTCAAACATACACATTTGTTACATCATAGAAACATTAAAAAAAAGGAAAATTAAAATTTAGTATTTTCTTGTCCTAAATCATCTACGAATACAAATGTAACAAATGTGTATGTTTCAAAGTACCATTCAAAATTATTTCTCCATATCTTCACGATTATCGTCTATATATTAAAGCCTTGATAAAGACAGGAAATTCTGTCGAAACGTTACCATAATTAAATGTTACTTTCTTGACCGATTCTCACCAAATGTCTAATAATAAAAACATAATTAAATCAATGGTCAACAAATACTTTTATATATTTCAAATAAAAGTGATAGCTATTTATTATATATGTACATAGTATAAAGAGTATAAAACAAATCGTTGCCGCCATTTTAGTGAAAATCGCAAAAAAAGTGAAAAAAAAAATTCAGTCAAGTCAAATCACATTCCGGCGGTTGATGGATTTTGGCCGAAATCTTCGTGTCTGCAGCAGTAGGTTATAGTATCTAAACAGAATGTCTATCTTTAAGCTTTCTGCAATTTTTCCTTTTTGAGATATCCTGTTAACACAAAAAATAAAACTTTTAAAAGCAACTGCAATTATATTTGTAGTTGTTACTAATTGTAACTACATCTTAAATTATGAAAGTATAGTTTATAACTTGCAGTTATTGCAACTACATTTTACCCACTTGTGTTCAAACCTAACTAACAATTTATTGTATTACATTTCATTCATTCACAATCTTGCTTTAGAAAGATTTTCTGGTCTCTTCACATTCTACAAGCAAGAAGATATTGCGCATTCTTCAATGATTTTTCTTAAATATTGAAGTCATTATAAGTAGATATATTAAGTAGCTTTCTTGGAAAAATATTAGAATAATTCAAGCGCAAAGAAAATACCCTACTTAGTAGATGAAAATTTATAGCAGTTATAATTAATATTTTATTTATTAATTATATCATTAACATTTAAAAAAAATTGTTGTTAATTCGATACCAAACTCATAAGATATAAACAATAAAAAATGTTGAATAAATGTCATTTTATGTTAAAGTTTAAAATGTACGATGACATCCATCCCACTTAAAACAAACCCGCATCCTGTTTTTTTTTTATCATTATAATGATATCTCATTATTTTTACATTGGTTTTACATATCACTGTAACTTGAGTTTTAAGATATCATTAAAATTAAAGTGTATAAAAATATATATATATGTTCATTACTCATTTTCTACTTTGTTTAAAAATAAGAGTTCGGTATTTAATATAAATTTAAATTTGCCGCCATTAAAGTACTATAATTTTATTTCGTGAAAGGTACTGCCTTGATAATAATTTACTAATCTATTAGGCTGTCTCCTAAGAGTAGAGAGGGCGATAACATATGCTTTTTCTCTCTCTCAGTTAGTCGCTATTTTAAGCTCGAACGAGTAAGTCCCCATGCAACACTCGACGAAATAAGTCGCAGTGTTATACATTTACAATTCCGGCCAGTCCTACTGCCCTTAATTGTGAAAACCCAAGCTTGTTACATCTGATTTTCCTGTGTATTGTCCGTATGCTGTTGATTTAGCGGCGGCCCGGTTTTCTCGAGCTTGCATAGGTCTATTGTAAAAAATCACATGGTTATTATTTTCGGTTGGTTTCCTGCCGTACAGCTTCTGGGAGCCCATTTAATTATTATCTACGATCATCAGCCAAGTGGCAGTGTATTGATCAAGACTCAAGTGTTGGGAAGCACATAAGAATTATTTCCTTATTCCTATTTCTTCCTCTCCTCTTTTCCCCAAATGGGTCTTCCAACATTGGTAACAAGGATTCTTCGTTTGAAGGTAAGCGCCATTCCTTTAGCTTATTGAAAGTGATAATAAATAATATTTGCTACCCATTTTTAAATTTAATTTATATATTCATTTTTATTCTACGTTTAATATTTTAATTTCCCATTTTGCTCCACAATTATATTATATACAGCCCACTCAATATTTTTGCTGTTTTTTATTAAACAGAGCCCACCCAAGTTATCTTACCTCAATTATTATATTTTTATTTTTTTGTCCTTTATTTATTATACAGGAAGTTTTCTATAATATGATATTTTCTTGTATATTATATTATTTAGAGACTATTCATTACTTATTGAGGCGTTGTAGAAAATAGTTCTAGTTCCGTCCCTCTATTCACCCAAGTTTTGGTTCATTATTTCTTCACATATTTTAATCTTTTCATAACAAAAACACTTATTTCCCGAAAAGTAATCCGACATAATAAAGGACAATAATTATCAGAAATATTTTCCATGATAGCCTGCTTTTTTTTCATGGTTATCGACCGGTTTCGGGCGTTTACCATGCTCAGGATGTTTTGTCAAAACAGTTTGATAACATAGACTTGCACAGAGCAAATTTAGTTTATACACTGGTTCTTAAAATGCCTTATTAAGACCTGACTAGGTTAAGAGAGTTTTTTTTTTTCGATACCTTGGTATTACCACGGAAAACCCCCACTTAACTTAGTTTAGTCTTAAAGAACTTTAAGAACCAGTATATAAACTAAATTTGCTCTATGTTATCACACTGTTTTGATAAAATATCCTTGATGATGGGCGAACGCCCGAAACCGGTCGATGACCATGAATGAAAAAACCGGGATATCACGCTTTCCAGCTCTGCGTACACAATAACAACGACTAATGAATACTACGAATCCCCTAGTATTTGTAGGGTATTGTGAGGAGATGTTGGTTGTCGATGATGAGTGATAAATAACACCTTAAGATTTGGTTTTAGATATATAATTTGATATACATGTATATGACTGACTGCCAAGGACTTTACATTTTAGAGTTTAGAACTGAACTGCACTGACAGACTGACGTGGCTAAAATGATATGTACGGAGTGATGTTAAACTGATGTGTAAATCAACAGAATGATGTCTGATGTGTAAAACTGAATTCACAGAATGATCTCTGACTGTCCATCTCTTATACATATATATATATGTATATACACTGGCCGAGCCTCTCCTCTCTGAGCGAGAGGGGCTGTTTCTCTCCGCTAGAGTGGATGAGTGGTGGGGGTTCACCCAAAACCCCTACATATTCATTAGTTTTGGGAAACAAGTGAAAAAAGTTCAGAATTTTTTTTTTGGAAAAGACTTTTCTAATTTAATGATTTCATAAATTGCTGAATTGTGGTGCACCTTAATTTATTTTCTTTAGCTAACCAAAAGAGAAGTTATAAGATGTGGCAAATTTTCAAAATTAAGTTTTCTCCGCAAAAAATCTTCTGAAGTCCTTTGAATCAAGAAAAAATAATAATCGTGTTTTAACAGCAGGAGCGTTTTGCACCAGATTGTTTTGCAATTGTAATTGTAATTGTGGTGGTTGGTTCTGCAGAGCTGGTTGGAGCATCAGAGTCATTTTCCGTGGTAGCCTGCTTCTTTTTATGGTCATCGACCGGTTTCGGGCGTTCGCCCATCTTCAGGATGCGTTTTTTAGACAGTGTGACAATACAGACTTGCACAGAGCAAATTCAGTTTACACACTCATTGCCGATGAGGCACTCGCTTATCTTCTAAATAAGTGTAATACTCAAAATCTGTGAATATTAGAAATGTACAAATGATTAATAATTTACCCTATATTCGATGGATCGCACAATATGGAGTGTGTAAACTTGAATTTGCTCTGTGCAAGTCTGTGTTGCCACACTGTCTAAAAAACGCGTACTGAAGATGAGCGAACGCCCAAAACTGGTCGATGACCATAAAATGAAGCAGGCTATCACGGAAAAAGTCTCTGAGCTTTCCAGCTCTGCGGAACCAACCACCACAACAATTGTGTAGGTAGTCATATTGTTAATTTTTCGATAAGCTTTCTTTTAATGCTATTAAATTACCGCCTATTGGGGAGATTGTGTTGTTTTAGAGTATGTTGATGATATCGGCTCTATTCATATAAAGAAAAAAAGTCGATAAAGTACAAATGGAAATAAATTTAAGAATAAATATTAAAAATAGAAATGAATGTAATATTAAATTAAATAATTAGTAAATATGTAAAATTGTTAAAAACTGACTTACCTTGTTTTTCGGAAATATTGAAGCACCAATGGTACCCGAAACGTAGAGCAACAAAGAAATTTTTTTTCTTAAAAAACTCCTGTGGGCATTGCCGTTTAAAAATCTCATTGTAATTTTATTTGCTTTCGAGGGACCTCAAAACAGTTAAGGGAGCTAAGCTAGACTCCCACGTCAAGTGGTTACCATACTAGACTCCCACGCGGAGGATCCGGGTTTGAGTCCAGCTGTGCTGGCCCTTAGATTTTTTCCTAGCAGCCTCTTCAGCTCACTGTCCGGTGATTGGCAGTCTGTAACGAGAGAACACTGCCCGGAGGCCGGCAGTGCACTGAGAAGGCTCCGGGCGCCAATGACCACAGATGTTGACGCGCCTCAAATTAAAAAAAAAAAAACATGTATTCACTTACATAAAAAATTGTATCAATTTTTCCCTTATTTACTTTCTTTTACTTACTGCTGTAAGAGGGAGTACAGCGATTGTGTCTAATTTTTTTTAAATTGAGTTTGCATTGGAAATAGATGTTTTGAGGTGCCAGAGTCCGAAAAAGTAAGTTTTTAGAAACTGGTCTCCATGTGTACGAGTATGTGTGTGGACAGCATAACTTAAAAATGGAGAACCCAGAAAGCTGAAACTTGGTCTTTCATTTAGGTACTACCAGATTCTACAAAGTTTTGGTGCAAACTCGGTCAACCAGATGTATCATTTTACCTAATAGATTTTTATTTAGTTTCTTACTATTTTCTCGAAAACGGCATGCATCCAGATTCTTTTGCAAACTTGGTATATCAACTAATCATAAATAATATATACACAGCTACAACTTTTATTTGAAATATATATCCAAAAATGCTAAAATTCCGAATTTCAAGAAATTCGGTTGGGAATTTCCCTGTACCATAAGATCATTTTAGGGTATAGTGACATGAAAGATTTATTGTTCCCCCTCGGAACCCTTCTCAGTGCACTGCCGACATCCTAGCAATGTTTTCTCGTTATAGACAACTTGGGCCGCCAATTTCAAGCGATTCCATGGTACACGGACGGATCTAGGATGGAGGAAGGAGTAGGAGCTGTCGTGTACGGGGCACATCCGGGATGTGGCAGCTCGATGAGCCTGGGAAGGCCAGCCACGGTCTTTCAGACGGAGCTAGTCGCAATTATTACTTTTGCGCCGCCGAAATAAGAAGACAGGGAGTGCATAACTCTAGAATCGTCATTTATTCGGATAGCCAGCCTGCTCTGCGGGCACTTGACTCGTGGGAGATCAGTTCAAGTGCTGGTGTGGGATTGCCTAGGTGCACTCAGGAAAATCAGTAGCCGCAATAAGGTTTTATTGGTCTGGGTACCTGTGCGTTCGGGTAACAGAGGCAATGAGGCAGCAGATCGCCTGGCCCGGGAAGGTTCCATAGGCGACGCAAGATGTCTCAGGAGTGCATCCATTAGGACACACCACTTGATGCACGATCGACTAAGAGAATGGTGGGCTAAAGCCGCAGGCCAAAGGCAGGCGAAAACGTTCATTCATAGCTACTCGTTTAGGCTAACTGAACTGCAGAATTACTCCAACTAGGCCGGGTGAGCATAAGGATAGCAGTTGACGTTTTCACTGGCCATTGTAGACTTAATAAGCATATGCACCGCATGGGTCTGGCAATGGATAGCCTGTGCAGGTTTTGTCAGGAAGAAGAGGAAACAGCATTGCACGTTCTGTGTCAGTGTGAAGGGCTTGTATGGCTGAGGTTTCACCTCTTTGGAGAGTAGAAGGTGACGCCTGCAAGCCTCAGCTAGGGGCCCCTCTCGGGTCTATTAAGTATTATGGCTGACAGGACTCGAGAGGGTGCTCTGATGGGAGGAGCTCTTAACCGACCAGCTAGGAGCCTCCCCAGATTCCAAAGTTCAAATAAAGGACAGGACTGGAGAGGGGACTCCAACTTAGGGGCTGCCACAATAGACCCTTGTGGCTCGCGGGGGCACAGGCTGAAGAACCAACCCTACCCCGTAAAATCTAATCTACAGACAACACTGCTCATCACCGGAAAGTGAGCTATAAGACGCTCCTTAGGAAGGGCAGCACTGCTGGATTCATACCCGGGACTTTCATATAACATTTCGGGTGCGCTTATTATGTTGATTTTTATTTATATGTGAAATTTGTATCTAGGTAATACCCGTATTGTAAATCATAAATTAAAACATCTAAGTAAGAGAAAGTTATCGTACCAGATTTTTTTTTTGGTTTGTTTTCTTATCATTCAGAAAAAATCTTTCTCTTTTATTTTTGTAAAAAAAACATGAAGGATTGAAAATTAAGTGCAATAATGATTGAACATTATTAAAAAATAAAATGAATAAAAAGTCACATCGAATGTAAACTGAAATAAGAATTTCTCTTGAAATATTTAGTCCCAATGAAACATAATATTCTCTCCCAATATCTTCTTTTCAATAAAGACTCCAAGTGGATGAATTCTCGTAATTGGAATTTTAGCTTATTGATCTGTAGGAAGTAGCTTCATATCTCATTTATTTCAATTCTTTTTTTCTTTTTTTTTTCCTGGAGCTATTAAGCGCCCTTGGCATTGATGCTGTTGGCGTTGTTACATAAATTCCTGTCTTTCAGAGGTAAATGTTAACAGAGAATGAACTTCCTGATGGTTCTCTTCCTTACCTTCTTCTCAATGTTTAAAGAGAAAGGGTGTATAGAATTTTGATTCTAGATTATAAGTTAAGAGTTTTCACGATTCAGGACTTCCCTGGTTTGTGGGGAGGTGGGGTGATTTACTTTCAAATTATTCATGTACTATCTCTTAGTTTATTCAGTTTTGTAAGCAAGATTCTTCTAGGGCCAATTATATCCATTGTTTTACACTTCCGCGGCAATCGTCATGAAGAATCCTAAATTCACAACCACAAAAAAAAAAAAAAATCTGGTGTGAACCACTCACACAACTTTCTCTTACTCCTGTTCTCAAAATTATAATTGACAAATGATATAGTTTGTGCTCCAAAAATAACGAAATTCGTCTAAAACTGACAAAACTTTTCAGTAAATGCGCACTTCCGGTTTACTAATTTTCTTAAAACTTGGAATTTTGGCCATCTATTTATTTCTAATTAATCTTGTTGGGATAGTAGAATTATATAATCAACTATGATACCACTTTAGGGGAAGCAGTAACCCCATCACTCCCCTAAAAGTACCCTTAAATGAATTTTCCCCGAGAAATGTTTTTAATAAAAGATGTAGATCATTGCATGTTTAGTTTATATACGGAGTTTCAAGAAAATCGTCGGAGCCAGTTTTGAGAAAATCGCGAAAAAGTGAAAAAAATCATTTAGTAAAGTGTTCCGGTTATCCGATTTTTTTTAAACTTGGAATTTCAACAACGTATTTAATTTTAATTAACATTATTTAGATGATAGAATTGTCTAATAAA
>JAAEAF010006524.1:0-60295 GCA_011037195.1 Triatoma infestans | reverse complement strand
TAGTAAAGTGGTACTTCCGGTTGAGGAATTTGACAGATAACGTAGTCAGATCCCATGGTGACCTCTAAACGGAATATCAAATTTCAACTTTCTACGATTTTTCGTTTTTGAGCTATGCTGTTCACATACATACTACTCACAGACAGACCATTTGCTAAAAACCACTTTTTTGGACTCAGGGGACCTCAAAAACGGATATTTCCGGTGAAAACTCGATATCGAAAATATGCCACGATTACAATACTTCCTGTTACTAGGAGTAAGAGAAAGTAAAAAAACTGGTGACAATTACTCACATGAATGTTTACTCTCTCTTACTGTCAGATTTTCAAAATTGAATTTTCCCCGGGTATACACGTGTTGAGGTCCTGTGAATACGAAAAAAATGTATTTAACGAATGGTGTGTATGTGTGTGTGTGTGTGTGTGTGTGTGCGTATGTGGTGTTAAAAATGTATGTGTCGTCGTGGATTGTGTGGGTGTGCGTATGTGTGTATGTGTGTGTGTGTATGGTGTTGTGTGGGTGCTAGTGTGTGTGTGTGTGTATGGTGTGGTGGTGTGCGAGCGTGGTAGGTGTGTGGTGTGGGTATGTGTGTATGTGTGTGTGTGCGTCGGTGTGGTTGTGGTTTTATGTGTGTATGTGTGTGTGTGCGTGTGGGTTGTGGCGTGTGTGTATGTGTGTGTGTGTGTGTGTGTGTGTGTGTTGTATGTGTGTATGTGGTGGGATGTGTGTTGTGTGTGGTGTCCAGTGTGAAATCACAAAAATGAAATAGTGAGCAGGAAGCTGAAAATTTCTGGTTCATTTTAGCACAACATACACGCCATTCAGACACGTAAGATTCAGCAAAATTCATCTAGAATTACGACTTCACTGAAATTTTATTTATTTCATTTTTTTTGTTGGTGATTTTCTCGAAAATGGCTACAACGAATTTGCTTAACTTCGTATGCTATCTACACACACACACACACACACACATATATACCTATCTGGGGTTCTGGTGTGAAGAGTACCGTTATGCATTCCTGTCATCTACCATTTCAGTATAATATATGGTTTGACCACCTAAATAACATTAATACACAGAAGCATTGATAGAATTGCAAATTTGAAGAATATCAGTTTACCGGAAGTACGATTTTACAGAATGGGTTTTTGAAGTTTTTTGGGGGGGAATTTTCTCGAAAACAGTTTGGATTTTCTTTAATCTAGATAAAAAATTAACCCTTTTTTTTTTTAATCACTTGTATTTTTGAGTGTTATTGGATGCCGGTCAGTTAGTTTAGAAATTAAATTTGCACAAGCATTCACAGTTTTGGCACGGAGCGCTGCACATAAAGCCGCTCAGTTATACAAGTAAAATCTCCACCACCATGTTTATGGCCAGTCCACCTAAACATTGTAATATGGTGGTTGGTTCCGCAGAGCTGGAAAGCATCAGAGACATTTTCAGTGGTAACCTGCTTCATTTTGTGGTCATCGACCGGTTTCGGGCGTTCGCCCATCTTCAGGATGCATTTTTCAGACAGTGTGACAACACAGACTCAGTCAGTGTGTAAAACTGAATTTGCTCTGTGCAAGTCTGTATTGTCACACTGTCTGAAAAAATGCATCCTGAAGATAGGCGAACGCCCGAAAGCGGTCGATGATAACAAAATGAAGCAGGCTACCACGGAAAATGTCTCTGATAAACATTGTAACGTTGCACTTTTAAAGAAAATTACTTGATTTAATTGTATTAATTAGTGTAAGAGAAAGGTGTGAGTGTTAATTATATAATAATTAATTATATAATAATTAATTAGATATTAATTATATAATGAGTACAAATTATACACAATTGCCTATTACCGCCGCAAAAACAGCTTTGTACGGGAAAATAAGTGATATGTATTTATGTGTGTACATAGTATACTAAGTTTAAAGAAAATCAGTGCAGGTTTTCGACAAAATCAAGAAAAATTGGAAAAAAGAAAAAGAAACAAGATTCAGTAATGTCGCATTTCCAATTGCCCGAAACTTTGTGTGTCTAACGTGTTGGTAGTTTAATTCTACATAAACAGAATACCAAGTTTTAGCTTCATCCGATTTTTCGCTTTTGGGATATTCTGTTCACACACACAAACGCACACTAGGAGTAAGAGAAAGTAAAAATTTTGTGTGAAACACTCACACAACTTTATCTTACTGCAATTTATACACGTGGTGTCCGGGCTAAGTTGCCCACCGCCCCTTTTTCTCCGGTAATTATTGATGATGGAAAAAAAATTTCAAATCATAACTCCCTTATTTTTTTGAGTAGTATCTAATGATATTATAAAAAAAAAAATTCTACTGCTGAATGCAGGTTACAGAAACAATTTTTTTTTTTCAAATAGGAACCCCTATTTTTTACTATGAATTCTAAAAGTACTTTTTATATTTGTGAGAAAAACTGTTTTTGAAAAATTAAAATTGCTGTTGTTGTTCCCAAGTTATGAATTTTTGAATGAAAAAAAAACTATTTTTACCGCTGACTGCTGGATCTTAAAAAACAAAATGGCTTCCTGTGTTTTTGCGTCGTTGGTCCATAAAATTAAAGATAAAAAATGTGGAATTGCCTCCGTTAATACACTAATATGAGCCAAAAAAGTAAGTCGGCGCTCTTGATCCCCTTCGCGAAAATCCTGAACAATGTAGTACCTAAATGGCTTATTTAATAGTGCCGGGGCATTTCCCACACGACAGTTTTACTAATCCCCAGAACTCTGGCCGCATTTCGAACTGAAGTGTTAGGATTCTCCTGTACATACAGTAGTACATCAAGCTCAGTATCGAAAGTACGAACATTCCTAACCCTATTTCTTGGACCTTGGCGATTGGCAATGCTAAACAAGCGGTACGTTGCAGCAATACGAGCAATCGTTTTCCGGCTTGGGTGTCTTTGTTCATAAAATCTCTCCTGGTAAACCCATGCAGCTATTTAAGATTGACGACGACATTAACAAAAATGTCGTACAGGTTTTTCGTTTGTCAAATATGGACGGTTCATCTTGCCGGAACGAATGGAAGTTTGAGGTAGACTGAAAGTATTTTAAAAACAAGGCATTGTTTACAACTTATGTGATTAAAACAGTAAACAAGAGAGCATTTGTGTAAACATTCATCTTGCATTTTTGTTTATGCCCTGTGGACGGACTCTTATGCGTTTATCCATAACTGTTTTTTATTACTATGCCAGCGGTAAGACCACTTTTTATTTTTTTCCTTCAAAAATTCATAACTTGGGAACTACAAAAGTAACTTTAATTTTTTAAAAAACAGTTTTTTTCACAAAAAAAAAAGTACTTTTAGAATTCATAATAAAAAATAGGGGTTCCCGTTTAAAAAAAAAGAAGTTTGTTTCTGTAACCTGCATATCAGCAGCAGAATTTTTTTTTTTATAATATCATTACATACAACTGAAAAAATGAAGGGAGTTATGATTTGAATTTTTTTTTCCATCATCAATAATTACCGAGAAAAAGGGGGTGGACAACCGTGTATAGCTATTATTGACTAATACTCTTCAAACATACACTGCGACTTGATTTTTAGTTGCCTTCAGTTTACACGAATGCGAGAATCTATACTTTATGACGAACTCATAATCTCAAAACCTCCCTTTTTTCTCGGTATAAATTACAAACAAAAGTGATAGGTCTCTGTACGTAGCTAGTATATGAATTTTAATGAAACCCGAAGGTGTTTTTATAGAGTAAGTCACGAAAAATTAATAAAAATCTGGTGTGAAACACTCACACAACTTTCTCTTACTTCAGTTCTCAAAATTATAATTGACAAATTTTATAGTTTATGTATCAAATTTAATGAAATTGGTCAAAAGCTGAAAAAACTGTTCAGTAAAAGCGCACTTCCGGTTTACTAATTTTCTTGAAACTCGGAATTTTGGCGAATCTATTTATTTCTTATTAATTTTGTTTGTATGATAGAATTGTATAATCAACTATGACAGCACTTTAGAGAAAAACATAACCTCAACCCTCCCTTAAATGAATTTTACCCAGAGAAATGTTTTAAATAAAAGTTGTACATCTTTGTATATGTAGTTTATGTAGGAAGTTTCAAGAAAATCTTTGGAGCTAGTTTTGAAAAAATAAACGTGGTATTTCCGGTTGAGGAATTTTGACTGATAACGTACTGTCAGATTCCATGGTGATATCTAAACGGAATATCAAGTTTCAACTTTCTAAGGCTTTTCGTTTTTTGGGCTATGCTGCTCACAAACACAAACACAGACACACACACACAGCATTTTCTAAAACCAATTTTTGGACTCAGAAGACCTCAAAACGGATATTTCCGTGAAAACTCGATATCGAAAATTTGGCACGATTACATTACTTTCTCTTACCAGGAGTAAGAGAAAGTAAAAAGAAGTTCACTAAAGTTGCAATTCCTTTAAAGTTATTTTCTACAAACTCAAAATTTCGACAAAATATTGAACATGAAATGGATGATAGAACCATGTAATAAATTAAAATAATACTTCCGAGGAAAGCGAAGCACTACCACTCTTCCAAATCCTTACTTGAATGAATTTTCCCTCAGATATGTTTTAAAACAATGTTGTTGCTATCAGTATGTTTAATTAACATATCGTTAAATGTAAATCGTGTAGCCTATATTTGAGAAAATCTCAAAAAATAAAAAACAATCCATTCAATAAAGTGGTATTTCCGGTTGACCGATTTTGATCGAAACCTCGTTGATCCGCTGGTGGAACTTAAACGAAATATCAAGTTTAAACATTCTGCTATTCTCCATTTTTGAGTTATACTCACTATACACACACACACACACACACACACACGCACAGAGACCCTTCGCTAACATTTATTTCATGCTCAGAGGACCTCAAAACCTGCCTTTGCGGTGATATTGAAAATTTCACCTGCAAGGTGCTCCTGCAAGGGCTAACTGAAAGTAAAATACCATTCCAGTTCCTACTTCCTGTTGTTGGATTTTGCCCGAAACCTTTATGTCAGATGCGGTGTACCTATGGAGTTTTTGAGATATATATTGTTCAATCACACTTACACACACACACACAAATTCATTTTTCCTTACTGTGAGAGAATGTGAACAGATAGATTTCTTTGTTAACGCTCCCCGTGTGTAATATTGCTAAAATGGAATACGAGTAATTAAAATTTCTTACAGAATGTCTAAAGAAATGCGGCAAATAATTAAAGTAGAAATTGCTAACAATTTTTACTTTTTTCCTATAAACTTCGAACATCTGAGTGATATTACTGCCTCCAAATATGACCGTCCATCATCAACAGATGATTAATTCAGTGGCTAATTATAAGGACGGAATGCTTTAATTGCATTTTCTAGATGAGTCAGAATCCAGTATGATTCATTAGTAAGGAGGTCCATATGTAGTTATGTAAGTAGGGGTCTCAATTAGACAGCACAGTCCAAATTTAGCCATAAAAATCCTGGTATCTTAAAAAAAAAATTAAAAAAAAGTCTAGTGTGAAACACTCATACGACTTTTCTCTCACTCTAATTAATACAATTTGATCAAGAAATTTTCATTAAAACTGCTACGTTACGATGTTTAGTTAGGCTGGCAATACATTTTTTTTTTATTATTATTATACCGGGTGCCTGGTGGCTTTTATCCCCCCGATGCCCCCCATATCATCCCCTTAAATACTAGTATCCCCGGAGCTACCAGGCAGTCTACCCCATATCCCAAGATATCTTTTAATCCAACTCGCCCAGGCAATTCTGCGAGAGTGGTACCCTCCAAAATACGCGAAACCTATTACCAGCGAAACGGGGACACTGACATAAATAGTGATACACCGTTTCCTGACTCCGTCATCACAATTCTGACAAATGGGACTAGACGTCCCCCTAATACACAAGTGACGAGACACCAAGTGTCCGGTCATACCTCCCAAGGTCCTCAGACGTGCTATAAGGGGACGGAGGTAATACGAAAACTACACTGCTTAATCACTCTTTAAAATCTTTTGAGCTTGGAGGCACTCCGGCGGTCCCCCAGCATTCTCCAAGAATCTCGTCTCCAAAGTCTAATTGTGTCACACGAAATCTTAGTGAACGGCAAGCTGGTAGGACACAAAATGGTAAATGAGATCCCTTCTCTCAGTCCAACTGATTCCGCCCTCTCATTGCCCTATATTCCCACAAGTCCAGGTAGTCCAATAGAGACGCACCTTACCCCTCCGATCCAAGGCGTTACGCCTTCGACACATTTCTACTAGTTTCGAGCTTCCAACATGGAGTACTCAGAGCCCTCAGTGCGGCCTGACTCATCGGAGAATATCCGCACCTATTTACTCTCCATGGGCCAGTCCCGCACAAGGTGGCAGCATCAATAATGCCCACCACCTCGGACTGCAAAACAGTGGCCAAACCACCCAACGCCACCGAACTTCGTCTATCCTACTCCTGCAACCATGCTCCCGCTCCTGACAGGCTAGTCCCCCCCTGCCACGGCATCTGATGCGGTGTGTACCAAAACGGTATACCAAGTTTGAACTTGCTGCGATTTTTTTTGTTTTTTAGATACAAATTTCGTTTTCTGTTTATCACACATACATACATACATACCGTTCGTTAGAAACATGTTTTTCCTATAAAGAGGAAAAAAATCATATATTTCCGGGGATCAACGGGCACGATCGCAATACTTCCTCTTACTTGGAGTAACGTACAATAAAATACTATTATATACAAACTGACAAATTCTCTTTAAATTCGAAAATTTGTTCTCTGTCCTGACATAAATATAGAGTTGGGGCCAACCTACTACCCAAGTAGGTAGCCAAGTGAAGAGCGCGCCATTAACATACATCCAGTCCCATATATCTGAAATTTAATCTCAGAAATTCTGCAAAACTATCTAAAATTACTTCATTCATCAAAAATATTACAAATAAAAGTGATAGGTCTACAACTGAGCAGTTAGCAATGCAAGTTTCCAGGAAATTATTGTTGTGGTTTTCGAGATAATTTCCAAAAAATTCGAAAAACTATTCGGTAAAGTTACAATTCCTGTTTACCGTTTTTTTTACTTTCTCTTACTCGTAGTAAGAGGAAGGATTGTAATCGTGTCAAATTTTCGATATCGAGTTTTCACCGGAAATATCCCTTTTGAGGTCTCCTGAGTCAAAAAAAAGTGGTGTTTAGAAAATGGTCTGTGCGGGTATTGTGTGCGTTGTGTGTGTGTGTATGTATGTATGTATGTATGTGAACAGCGAAAAATCGTAGAAAGTTCAAACTTGATATTCCGTTAAGTTATCACCATAGGACCCGACAGTGGGTCACCTGTCAAAATTCCACAACCGGAAGAACCACTTTGCTACTTCTTCCTTTTTGCAATTTTCTCAAAAATGGCTCCAACAATTTTCTTGAAACTTGGTACATCAACTACACATACAAAGAGCTACAACTTTTATTTGAAATATTTCTCCGGAAAAAATTATTTAAGGGTACTTTTGGGGGGATGGATGGGGTTACGGCTTCCTCTAAAGTGTTATTTTATTTTATTAAACAATACTGTCACCTAAATAATGTTAATTAGAATTGAATATGTTGTTGAAATTCCGAGTTTCAAAAAAATCAGATAACCGGAAGTGCTTTTACATTACCATTTTACTAAATGACTTTTTTTCACTTTTTCGTGATTTTCACAAAAAATGACTCCGTCGATTTTCTTGAAACTTCCTATATAAAATACACATATAATGATCTATAACTTTTATTTAAAATATTTCTCTGAAAAAATTCATTTAAGGGCAAATAAATAGATGGCCAAAATTCCGTGTTTCAAGGAAATTAGTAAACCGGAAGTGGCGCTTTTACTGAACATTTTTTTTTTTCAATTTTCGACGAATTTCATTAAATTTGTACACACAAACTATAAAATTTGTCAATTATAATTTTGAGAAATGGAGTAAGAGAAAGTTGTTTGAGTGTTTCACACCAGATTTTTTTTTTTTTTAATTTGGAATTGTAACAATGCTTGTGACTTGTGACGTAATTATATTAATATTAAGTAGGAGGTAGAACAACACAATGAATTGGAGTGGTACTTTATAGGAAAACCTTTGTTAGAACCCCCCCCCCCCCCCCAAGGCCCCCCTCAAAATCAGTCTTCCCAAGAAACTGTTTGATTTTGCCGGAAACCTTCTTGTCAGAGGCGATGCTAGTACCTAAACGGAATACCAAAATATTTTGTACACACATATATACAGATCATTCGCTAAAAATATTTGTTTTCGTCCTCATGTTACCTCCATCATGAGGTTTACCTCCATCATGTATTACCGTTAAAATTTTATTTCGAAAATTTAACACTCTGCAATACATCCTCCATACTAGCAATAAGAGAAAGTAAAATCTGTTATGAAACACTCTGATGTTGTAAATGATAAGTTTTACTAAAATTCCAAATATTACCTGAGTTTTCTAACTACTGTTAGAGCAAGTATTGTAATCTTGTTAAATTTTAATTGATATCGGGTTTTCTCGTTTTGAGATCCCCTGAGTCCGAAAAAGCGGTTATTAGAATATGATATATATATATATATGTGTGTGTGTGTGTGGTATATATGTATTTCAACAGCATAGCTCAGCCCCAACCCAAAAATCGCAGTAAGTTTAAAATTGACATTCCATGTAGGTACCAACATGGGATCCGCTGACAGGAACTTACCTAAACTTTTAGGTTTCCGCGGCCATTTTCATGAAGAACCCTTGCGTTTCCGGGTTCAGACGGCGACGGTGGTTTGCTAAAACCCTTTTTAGCAAATACTGACTCGTTCTTAACCCGGAGACGTAAGTATTCTTCAGGAACTACATGTCAAAATTCCTGAACAGGAAGTACTATTTTACTGAATGGATTTTTCAGTTTTTTTGTGCAATTTTCTTGAAAATAGCTTAAACGAGTTTCTTCAGACATTATATAATAACTATGCATACAAGGAGCTAAAACATTTATTAGAAATATTTCTCTGGAAAAATTCATTTAAGGGAGCTTTTAGGGAAGATGTGGGTTTATGTTTTCCTCTAATGTGCTATTTTATTATACAATTTTATCACATAAATAATGTAACGCAGCTACTAGTGCCATCTAGGAGAGAAAGCAGGTACCTAAAGTTCTGCTAGTGGCCGCTAGGAAGCGCTGGCGGCGCGCTCTACCACTTTCCTGAATGTTCAAGAACCTTCCAGACCCTTCTCCACCGGTATAAATAATGGAACTACAGTCAGTTTTTACGGAGAGTCTTGTTACAAACGGAGTGTGCGTTTGTGAATAGTAAATAAAAAGTGAACTAAATAAATTTTTGTTGGTTTTAAACTGTGTATTAATTATTATTAAGTGCTTTATTTGTAATTTATTGTGTTGAAACAATAAATTGGGTTTTTTTGAATTGAAGTTAGAGTGTTTTTTTTTTCTAAACGAACCCACTTAGAAACTAGTTGCACTAGCTAGTTCAGAGGGAAAAACATTACAATAATATTAATTTGAAATAAATATATTGTCAAAATTTAGTGTCTAAAAAAAATCGGTTGACCGGAAGTGTGTTTTTTACTAAATTTAATTCAGGTTTATTGGTTTTATGTATACCATAACCTCTACACTGAAGGATTTCATTAAATTTGTTACATAAACAATGAAACTATTCCGAGAAAGTCCTTTTAAAGTTTACTTCATTAAGTTATTTTCTCCAATTGATATAAAGTTGAAGACAAACGAACATTTAGTACGAAGAAAATTTGTCACTTAAATCTCTGTGTAAATTGCGATAAGAGAAAGTAGAGTGAGTGTTTCACACCAGATTTTTTTTTTTTTTGGAATCTTGTAACATTGTTCTGAAAAAGTTGTTTTTGGGTGGTTCTGATGGAATCTGAGACATTAACATTATGTTTGTACATTACTGGGCTCTCTACAATGTAATCATTCCCTTGTCTCGGTTGCTAGGTTCGCACATACCCCCAATTTAAAGAAAATGTGTGATAAATCAAGAGAAGTTAATGAAAGTCGTTTGAGTAGTTCACAGCAGATTTTTTTTTTCTAATTACTATTTTTTGTTTCCAAGTTAAAGGGGTGTGCATTTCAGTTGCCGTCTCCCCAGTTACTGCTTCCTCCCATACCACTTGCTGCCTCCCACAGTGGCCGCTTTGGGATTCAGAGGGTAAGTTAAAAAATTATATATAGGACCGGTTTTACCATGGGAATTAATATATACATATGTATATAAATATATAGATATTTCTATGTATATTTGAGCGTTTCAAAAATGTGTACCAAATACAAACATACAGACAAAATCAACGCTAATAAAATCTTGCTATAAAACTAGACTTTTATTTATTTTTTTGTTTTTAGCTCATACTTCCTGCCACAAATAGGAATTATTACATGCATGCTAGATTTTCTGCAAATAAGTTTTTCTCTTAGACCCCACGAGGTTTCACATGGATTTCTACTCACTTTATAACTTTCCTTTACTGCTTAGTGAGAGGAAGTATTGTAATCGTGTCAAATTTTTTTATATTGATTGTTCAACGGAAATATCGTTTCGAGGCTTCTGAATCAAAAAAAAAAATCTGGTGTGAAACACTCACACAACTTTCTCTCAAAATTATAATTGACCAATTTTATAGTTAGTATATCAAAGTTAACGAAATTCGTCGAAAACTGAAAAACTGTTCAGTAAAAGCGCACTTCCGGTTTACTAATTTTCTTGAAACTCGGAATTTTAGCAATCTATTTATTTCTAATTAATTTTGTTTGGATGATAGAATTGTATAATCAACTATGATAGCACTTTAGAGGAAGCTGTGACCCCACCCCTCTTCTAAAAGTGCCTTAAATTAATTTTCCCAGAGAAATATTTCAAATAAAAGTTGTATGTGTAGTTGATACCAAGTTGAAGAAAAATCTTTGGAGCCATTTTTGAGAAAATTGCAAAAACGTAAAAAAAAAAAAAGTAAAGTGGTACTTTCGGAATTTGACCACTGTCTTACTTTTTCGGAGATGACCCACTGTCGGATCCCATGGTGATAACTGATAACTAAACGGAATATCAAGTTCGAACTTTCTGAGATTTTTCGTTTTTTTGACTAATGATGTTCCAATATTCATACACACACAACACAACACACACACACACCAACAAACAGACCATTTGTAGAAACCATTTTGGAATCAGAGGACCTCAAAACGGATATTTCAGGTGAAAACTCAATATCGAAAATTTGACACGATTACAATAACTTCCTCTTACTAGGAGTGAGAGAAAGTAAAAATAGTTTTTAGAAAATGTCTGGGTGTGTGTGTATATAAACAGCATAGCTACAAAAATAAAAAGTCGCAGAATGTTCAAACTAGACAATCCGTTTAAAATTTCACCATGGTAAGTTATCATGGTGAGTCATAATATTAATACACATTAGAAGCATTGATAGTATTCCAAATTTGAATAAAATTGGTTTATCGGAAGTGCGATTTTACAGAATAAGTTTTTCAGTTTTTTTTTTTCGATTTTTGTCCAAAATGATAAAGATTTTCTTTAAACTTGGAGTTGCTTGTTGCATGGATAGTAACATATCACTTCTATCTGAAATATGTTTCTGAAAAAAAATTTGTTTTAGGTGGTTTTAAGCAATCGAAACGTCCAAATACAAATGTGGTTTGTTGATTATTGTGTCTCTATGCAATCATTCTCTACCTACCTCTGTTGGTAGGTTGGCACTTGTCCCTCCAACACATGTATACTTCAGTTATGATGTATCAGAGAAATTAGAAATTTAAAATATAAATTTGTCATTTCATATATACTGTATAATGGGGTTGATGAAGGAGAGAAATTGTCTGGTTAGAATGAATTGACTAAATATGGTTAACACTGTATAATATAATAAGTGACACTGACTGCCTGGACTTTACATATGAAAATGTTAGAGTATGGTAGAGTGGTAAAGGGTAATGGCACGTAGTGACAGGCTGTATGAACTCAGTAGTATGAACTGTTCTCCTATCTGTCTCCCGTTGCTGTATTTAGGTAGTTTCTCCCATTCCAGCCCGAGATCGTGGTCCTGTCATTTGTCTCTCTTTGGATACTATTACATCATCCCCAATATAATTGTGTTGATGAAGGAGAGAAATGGTCTGGTTACAATGAATTGACTAAATATGGTTAACACTCTATAATATAATAAGTGACACTGACTGCCTGGACTTTACATATGAAAATGATAGAGTATGGTAGAGTGGTAAAGGGTAAAATGGCACGTAGTGACAGGCTATATGAACTCAGTAGTATGAACTGTTCTCCTATCTGTCTCCCGTTGCTGTATTTAGGTAGTTTCTCCCATTCCAGCCCGAGATCGTGGTCCTGTCATTTGTCTCTCTTTGGATATTATTACAACTGTATTAATTAAGAGGAAGTGGGCCGAGTGTTTCACACCAGATTTTTGTTGTTGTTTATTTAAATATATTTTAATTCCCACAGATAAACGGATTGCACGCTCCCATGATTGAAGATATCACTGGAGCGTGTTTGAACCGTACAGCAACAAAAAATAACTTATTTTTTTATTTTTAATATATTTTCTACTTTTTTACTGTCCACTAAATATCGCTATAAAAATAGAAATTCCACTAAACAAGGGGCGGCTGTTGAGGCGTTCAAATTTGAGGCGGCATGTGGGAGGTATTTCTAAAATAAGTTACCTTCAAAGATTTTTTTTTTTTTTTAACGCTTTTGTAACCTAATATAAAAAAAATATATATAATTTTTTCGTTAAAAATCTACGCAGAAAGTTAACATATTTTTTTTTTTCTTACATTTGTCAAGAAAGAGTACTGAGAATAAACTTAACAAAATTGAACATCTATCGGAAGTAGATGTGTTCAGATGCCCTGAGCAAGGAATAGAACCACAAATCTGGTGTGAATCATTCACAATAAAATTGATCAAATTTTCCTGAATCTGTGAATCAAATTTTAACGTTTAACATTCCTCTCAAACACCTACAACCTTCTTCTTTTTTTTTTTCAAAAAAATGTTTCAAATAAAAATGATACGTTTCTATCTATGCAGCAAGTTTAACAGAAAATCGTTGTGACAGTTTCTAACTTTACAGTATTAACTTTAACTTGACAGTTAAAAACATCAGTCAGTGTGTAAAACTGAATCTGCTCTGTGCAAGTCTGTTGTTGTCACACTGTCTGAAAAACGCATCCTGAAGATGGGCGAACGCCCACAAAATGAAGCAGGCTACCACGGAAAATGTCTCTGATCTTCTATAGGATTCATGTCCAGAGATCGTGCGGCAAATCGATCACCTTTACACCTACTTCCTCAGTGCGGAGCGGCGTGACAACTCTAGCTGTGTGTGGTCTGACGTAACCATGCATTAACATGAAACTGTCCCCAGACAAATGGAACAAACTGTGCCACTAGAAGAAATTCTTTAACATACCAAGCAGGGGTCATTGCACCATTTTCAACAAAAATTTAACTCGGTGTGGGTCTTCAAACATATCCCACCTCACACCGTCGTTGAAGAGGAGCACTTGCGCTAGTAGTCGTTGAATGAAGCGTTTCCCCTGCCTTCTTCAAATACGAATTTCTCTGAAGAATAGAGACGAAATCGCAATTCATCTGTGAAGAGAACAGCTCCCCATCGCTTTGCAATATATATGGCTATAAAAAGGGATCGTTATAAAAATGGAGATGCCGACTGGCAAAAGCTAAACTGTTTACACGAATGATTCCTGATTAGTACTGGAGTGATGCTGGTCTTCTAGCCAACAGACCTACTTCTAGCAATCGTCTTCCACCAGTTTCGAACTCCCGGTGACTCCCCGAACTTTGTAATAAGTTATTTTATTTAATTTTTTTTAATTTAAGGCGCGTCAATATCTATGGTCATTGGCGCCCGGATCCTTCTCAGTGCACTGCCGGCCTCCGGACAGTTTACTCTCGTTACAGGCAACACTGACCATCACCGGACAGTGAGCTAAGAGGCTCACAGGAAGAACAAAATTAAGGATAGTACAGCTGGACCCAAATAAGTTATTACTGAGCTCTGTAGCTGTAGGAAAGCGATTACGTTGAACAGAAATCTTTATCTGTGTGATCCTTGTATGACCGCTTCTGAGTATCCGACCGTATTCCCCAGTTTCTCTAAAATCTATGATTGCTCGATGAACCACAGACCATGACAGACAAACATTCTGCCACATATCGTGCGCAATGTCCTTCCTCCGCATGTGTGACTCATACATTCTTCCGTTAATAAAGTTAAACAAGTTAAGTAATTTAACGTTAAAGTTGTTGTGATTAAAGTATTGTAAATAAATAACCGTTATATTAGTTAAAAACATAGATATACCAGAGCTCCAAAGCTGGTACAAAGTGCACAGTTTTGGTGGTTTTTATATAGAAAAATATGTGTAGCATTTTTGTAAAGTGGCTGAAATTGGATAAATACTTATCTTCAAATTCATTAGCAGAAATTTTAGCATCAACTCCTAGAAATGTAGTTAATCCTAATTTTCTTAATTTTAATTTGTATTCATGACTTAAATTATAAATAGAACGCAAAGAATAAATGCCAGGCATTGAAATACAATACCAAATATTTTCCTCATATATTTGTTACGAAAGTAACAGTAGCAAACAATGGGTGGAAGAACGTACAAGCTCTTTGGGGGAGGGGGAAAGCCCTCTACCTTGGCCGGGGATACTTTTATCTGTGAAGTTTAAACAAATTGGACTACTTGAATGTTGATACAAATTCATATACATGCACATACACACACACACACAAAACTCTCCATCAAAATGTACATTTGTTAGACTTAACTGTCTGCGATCTCAAGACAGCTTCATTGCAGTCAACTTTGAAAAGCTTCTTACGACAATAAATTTCTGTAGACTTATCAAAAGTAAGCGAAAATACAAATACCAGAATTCATGACCCATACAGTTGACATTTACTTCTATTTTTGGCATTTCCAAATTATACAGATTATATAATAAATGTCCCTTATCAAGCATCAGTTGACAGATTTAATTAGAGCTGTCATAAAAACTGTTACAGTTAAAAAAAGAATCTTGTGCGAACAATTCAACGGCTTTCTCTTATTCCAGTTAATACACGCTACTAACCCCAAGCAGGTACATTCCAGTTAATACAAGCTACTAACCCCAAGCAGGTATATTCCAGTTAATACAAGCTACTAATCCCAAGCAGGTAGCCAAGTGAAGATCGTTATAATAACATATAACTATCACTTATATTTAAAATTTAACATTTTTTTCCATTTTCGTGGAGACTCCAAAAAAATCCAAAACCAATTCTGTAAAATCGCATATCCGGTTAACCGATTTTCTTCAAATTTGGAATTCCATCAATGCTTTTAATACCTATCAAGTAAATACTTTGGTAGTAAAACCATACATTATACTGAAGTGGTACTTTAGAGGAAATCGTAACAGTACTATTCTCTCAGAACCCCCCGCCCAAAAAATCAACTTTCCAGTCAAATTGCGATTTTGTTCACAGACAACTCGGAATTTTTGAAAATCTGGAATGCTAAATGCACAGATATGCTAAAGTGCACCTATCATTTTATTTGAAACATTTTTCTGAAAAAGAAAAACAAAAAAAAACATTTTAAGTAGTCCTGAGAGAACACAAGCAAATTTAAATTGCCGACTGGCAATTTACACAAAGTCGTGTGAGTGTTTCATTTTTACTTTCTCTTATTCCTAGTAAGTGGAAGTATCACAATCGTTACAAATTTTTGAAATTACGTTTTCACCGGAAATACATTATTGGAGGCCAACTGAAGACGAACAAAAAAATCTGGTGTGAAACACTCACACAACTTTCTCTTACTCCAGTTTTCAAAATTATAATTGACAAATTTTATAGTTTGTGTACCAAAATTTAATGAAATTCGCCGAAAACTGAAAAAACTGTTCAGTAAAACCGCACTTCCGGTTTCCCAATTTTTTGAAACTCGGAATTTTGGCCATCTATTTTATTTCTAATTAATTTTGTTTGGATGATAGAATTGTATAATCAACTGTGATAGCACTTTAGAGAAAAACATCACCCCTCTCCACCCCTAAAAGTGCCCTTAAATGAATTTTCCCAGAGAAATGTTTTAAATAAAAGTTGTATATCTTTTGTATGTGTAGTTTATATAGGAAGTTTCAAAAAAATTATCGGAGCCATTTTTGAGAAAATAGTGAAAAAAATCATTTAGTAAAGTGGTAAAGTAAACGCTCTTCCGGTCATTTGATTTTTTTTAAACTCGAAATTTCTACAACGCATCTATTCTAATTAACATTATTTAAATGACAGAATTGTCTAATAAACTGAAATAGCACTTTAGAGGAAACCGTAACCCCACCCCTTTCTCAAAAGTACCCTTAAATGAATTTTCTCAGAGCAACATTTCAAATAAAAGTTGTAGCTCTTTGTATGGGTAGTTGATATATCAAGTTTGAAGGAAATCGTTGAAGCCATTTTTGAGAAAATTACAAAAAAGTAAAAAAACTAAGTAGTAATGTGGTACATCCGGTTGAGGAATTTTGTCGTATAACGTACTGTCAGTTCCCATAGTGATATCTAAACGGAATATCAAGATTGAACATTCTACGGTTTTTCGTTTTGAGCTATGCTGAAGACCATTTGCTAAAAACCAAAATTTTGGGTTCATGGGACCTCAAAACGGATATTTCCTGTGAAAACTCGATATCAAAAATTTGACACGATTACAAGACTTCCTCTTACTAGGAGTTAGAGAAAGTAATATGTTTTTAACGAATGATTGTGTGTGTGTGTGTGTGTGTGTATGTATGTATGCACATGCTTACAAAATATATCAATTCTGAAAAATTGTAGGAAGCTCAAACTTGGTAATGCATCTGACAGGAAGGTTTCAGCCCAAATCCATCTATGCAACTTTACCGAGGTTGTTTTCAGCTTTCTCGAAAACAGCTTCAGCAATTTTATCTAACCTTCGTATAGTCTACACCTATCATTTTTATTTAAAACATTTTCACGTAAAAATTTAATTTTCAAGGGGTTCTTGAGTTTTCTACTACTTACATAATATTGTAACGCAGCCACTGGTGCCATCTAGGAGAGAAATCAGGTACCTCAAGTTCTCCTAGTGGCCGCTAGAAAGCGTTAGCGAGGCGCTCTAGCTCTTTCTAGAATATTCGAGAACCTTCCAGACCCTTCTCCATCGGTATAAATAGTGGAATAACAGCTCGAGTCGGAGAGAGTATTGTTACAAACGGAGTGCGCGTTTGTGAATAGTAAATAAAAAGTGAATTAAGTGAACTTTCGTTGGTTTAAACTGTGTATTAATTATTTTTAAGTGCTTTATTTGGAATTTATTGTGTTAAACAATAAATTGGTGTTCTTATTGTGAAGTTTAGAGTGTTTTATGTAAACGAACCCACTTAGAAACTAGTTGCAGTAGCTAGTTTAGAGGGAAAACGTTACAGTATTAATATAAATTAGAAGCATTACTGGAATTCCAAATTTGAAGAAAATCGGTTAACCGGTAGTGCGACTTTAAGAAGGTCTTTTTTAAACTTAGTATGCTAACTGCAATATATGAACCTATCGCTTTTATTTGAAACCTTTTTCCAAAAAAAAAAAAAAATATTGCTTTTGGATTTTTTGTGCGTGGAATTTGTAAGGTTAAACTTGCAAAGGTTATTTGCAGTTGGTTCAGTGTTTTTGATGCGCTCTACTGAGCCAGAATATAATTCACTTCTCTAGTCAGAGAAAGTTGTGTCACTAGTTCACACAACAGATTTTTCTCTTTCACAGGATAGTGCCATAGTTTACCTAGTTATTGTAGTTTATCCTTACTATACACTATACATCCAAAGTTTCCATCCGATCTATGGAATTATACCAATTTGAGATATAGCCAGTGTTCGTAATCAGTGTGTATAAATCATGGGGTATAATGGGGCAAAGTCCCCTCCCCTAACTTACCGCCCGACCAACCTCCCACACCACAGTTGGCAAGCTCTAATTCCACGACCCTATGTGATTATTACGTACCCAGCTGGGGCTGTACTTGATCATTGCCTCATAATGTGTTAGAATTTAATTAGTTATCCAATATTCTACCCCCGGCCAAACTAGTATAGAGGACGAATTTTAATGAGTCCATTAAACCGGTCTCGCGAGTTTTGCACCGCATCATTTAACAACTACCACACACAAAAAATCTATTGTGAAATACTCACACTACTTCCATCAATTATTTACAATTCTAACTAACAATCCTTCAAAACCGGAATTTCCACTACACTGTGATTTGGGGCAAAGAGTTCTGTTTTGTTTGTTCCTACTGGAATATGCAGGATTTTGTCTGTCTGTCTGTACAGAGCACAATCATGGCTGAAACTACTCACAAATTTGGAACAAATGCAGTATATACCGATGTGATTTGGGGCAACACAGGGCTGTGTTTTATTTCAATATTCTTACTAAAAAGTGAATGGTTTTGTCTGTCTGTCTGTACAGAGCACAATCATGGCTGAAATTATTTAAGTTTTTGAATAGATTATGGATTATAATTGATAAATTTCTTTTGTTGATTGTTTGTTATTGAGCCACTATGGATTTCTGAATATGTCGATGGGTCCACATTGCTGGATAACATCTGGTATTTTATTCGTCGTGGCATGCGTATATCTTTTTATCCTGACCGGTTTCGGATTTTCATCCATCTTCAGAGTAAATTTATCAAGTTCTTGTAGGAGATTACTTTATAGCTAACTTTGAATAGTGGTATTAAAATCCAGAAATTGGTATTAAAATTTCACATTTATTTGCTATTTTTGCAAGCTTTTAACTATCCTTTAACTTTGCATTGTCTTTCTTCAAACTTTACCTATGCTTATTACTATAGTATACTCTTGAAATTTCTTATCCTCCCCCCTAATAAAAATGACTTGATAAAAGACTAAGCATACTTGACAAAACTATTAATATTTAGTTATAAAGTATCCTTCAAAACATGCTATTTAGTATACGTACACTATTTTCTAATGTGTAATCATAATTAATAATAATTCCATTTTGTCATTAAACACACAAACACACATAGTTATAAAAACAACCTTATAGCCTCCCGCACATACAATCAACAAGCCAACAAGTGTCGAGTGTACAGAAACGTTGCGTTGATGTGAACCTCTACATGAACTTGATGAATTTACTCTGACGACGGAAGAAAATCCGAAACCGGTCAGTAATAAAAGAAATATGCATGCTACGACGGATAAAATACCAGACTCAATGGATTATTTTTTTTACATAGAACCAACAGCGATGCTATTGACCTCTTTTTATCCTTTTAGATATGCAATCGAAATCCCGTGAGATTGGCTCTAAAGTATTCAACAATTCCTTTTATGCCGTTTTTAGATAGAATCGCTGGATATAGCCTGGGGTAAATGGGTTTTTTAGCACATAGCTTCGTATACAGTCCGGAATGGATGGCTGTTTGGGTAGAGCGATAGAGTTGTTGGGAGGTGTGGATAACATTCCAGTATTTTTATAAAAATCTGTTGTGGAGCAGTCACATGAGTTTCTCTTAAAATTAGTACAATTACCCAGCAGTCTCGAAGTACCTCACACCAGTCTCACGCTGTATTAGTAGACAAGGTATTCCAAAGCATCGAAACAAATTATCAAAATCACGCATGGTTAAGCGGAAGAGCCATTCTCCCGGCTGAAAATGTCGTCGTACTCGATATGAACAACATCATTCTAAACAGAATCGCAGCTTGACACCACTATTAATATTTAGTTATAAAGTATCCTTCAAAACATGCTTTCCTTTCAAAAGTATCCTTGCAAATACATATGAAATATAAGTACAATTACATATGTAATGTTAGTACAATTACATATGAAATGACAAATTTTACTGATTTGACCCCAGAACTGGTAGGGTGATAAATACTTACCTACTAACCTTGGCAGATAGAGTAGTGATTATATTCTGGCCCAGTTGAGCCCACCAAAGACACTGAACCAACAGCGTATGACATTTAAAACTTAATGTCACAAATTCCGTACAACTAAACAAAATTAATTTTTTGGAAAAATGATTCAAATAAAAATGCTTTTATAGGTAAAAGTACTATCGGTGCTTTTAAGGGGAAATCGTTACAGACGTTTTCGTCAAAATTCCTCAAAACACAAAAAGCTATTATGTAAACTTGCTTCAGCCAACCGACTTTTCTTTAAATTTGGAATTCTAGCGACACTTCGAAGGTATATTAATATTATATAAGTGGTAGAACCATACATTGTATTGAAGTGGTACATTATAGGGAAACATTATAGGCTTAACGTTACTGCCCCCCCCCCAGAACCACCCAAGAACCAGTTTTTCCCTGGAAAATGGTTCAAATAGAAGTGACAGATATTTGTATGTGTAGATAGTATACCAAGTTTAAAGAGATATTTGTATGTGTAGATAGTATACCAAGTTTAAAGAGATATTTGTATGTGTAGATAGTATACCAAGTTTAAAGAGATATTTGTATGTGTAGATAGTATACCAAGTTTAAAGAGATATTTGTATGTGTAGATAGTATACCAAGTTTAAAGAGATATTTGTATGTGTAGATAGTATACCAAGTTTAAAGAAATTCGTTTCACCTATTTTTGAGATAATTGCAATAAACTAAAAAAAAACTGAAACATTTCCGGCTGTTGGATTTTGTCCGAAATCTTTTTAACCGATGGGGATGTAGTACATAAACGGAATAAAAAGTTGGAGCTATCTGCGATTTTTCGTTTTTTGAGATCGTGTGTTGAAAACTTAATGTCACAAATAGGGATCATGACTTGACTATAGGTTAATACCGTTTTATTTTTTCGTATTTAAAACTCCTCAAAATCTGTGAAACCCGATGATAACTCAATTTCAAAAATTTATTTTCCTCATACTAGGGGAGGAGGGGGTGGTGTAAGAGAAAGTACAAAATTCAGTCTCGCTATGAGGCCCGGCCTGACAGCATACTCTCTTCTTGTCGATAGTGAAGTCTATTGTATACTGATACAGGATTACTAACACAGAATTTTACTATTCACTGCTTTAGAAGTTTTCATTGTAGTAGCTTTAGTGGTTTTGAGGGCGGTTAAGCCTCTAGCCTGCACCACCCAAATAGGAAGCTATTCTTGTAGAGTGGAGTTACCCCAGTTAATTGGTCCAACCGTATGTATACCCAGTCAAACCCCACTACATTCCCAGTTCGCCTCCAATTGATCGCACTACACTTTACAACGTCTGACATTCTGACTCATTCCAGAGTAAGAAAGCTTCTCTAGGCTCTTACTTACATCCTTGTCCACTCACTAACAACCCAAACCGTACAAATTGACTAAAACACAATCACCAACCCCATCTTATATTAATTGCAAAAATAAATTCTATTCAATGTTAGCCGTACATTTAGGTAGCTCACTCACACGGCTTACTCTTGCTGCTGTTAATACAATTGTAAAACAATCTCGTGTGAAACAGGAGTTATTAGTTATAATTGATAATTCTCTTCAAAATATAAAGAGTTACTAGATGTTTAGTTGCCTTCAATTTACATGAATGAGAAAATTTAAACTTTTTAAACTACTTTTTTAAGGTAAGTGTAATGGGTTCAGATGTCTTGAAGAGGGTTATGATGCGATGAATAGTTGGGAGTTAGTTAGAGATTTTTAGAGAGTTGTTACTCGGAATATGAATTACTAATTTACGAAAATAGATATATATTTTAACAATAATTTAAACGTTTGAAAAGATAAACTACAATTAATTTAAAATGATTTAAATTGTAACTAGAATGCACAACTATAATGATGATAAATAAATATATGTTTAAATACTTAGATAGGGGACGCGCTCCGATGTATGAATTATGTCACTGGTAGAATCTTGATGTTTCGCTGATAAAATACTGAAGAATAATCCTCCCCACTTCCTGTTGAGAGACGTTATATTGCCATCACTCACACATTGACAAGTCTGTAATTACGGGTCACACTAAAACATCTCTTGCCGTGTGTTGACCCTAGGTCTTAAATAGGTCTGGCAACAGGTGTTGGCGGTTATCAAAAGACTGTATCCAGGTGGTCGGTCTTTTAGTATTTGTTTATTGCCGTGTGTTGACCCTAGGTCTTGAATAGGTCGGCGAACAGGTGTGGCAACAGGTGATGGTAGTTATCAAAGGACTGTAGCCAGGTGGTCGGTCTTTTGAGTGATTTGTTGATGTTTGTATATTGGCCAGGCGGCTTCTGTATACTGACCATATAATGACCCTTTTGAAAGCAGTGTGTCTTTGGCGGTTCCTTTCCTTGGCGGTCCCTTTGACCTTGCACTGACCGCGGATCTTGACCTGAATAATAGCGTCTGGCTGGCACCACTAGTTATAATTTTTTATAATTAAAAATTATATATTTTCCTTCTTGTTATCACTCCTTCTTGTTATCACATTACATAAGCATAAAGTTACTGCACCTTCAAAACCACCCTTCAATGAATTTAGACAGAAAATTAATTCAAACAAAAGTGATTGGTCCTCTGTATCCTCTGAATATATAGTTGGAATAGCATGTTTAATGAAATCGGTGTCTTTTTTGGAGAAATTGCAAAAAAAACTTGAAAAAAGTGTTCAGTAAAGTTGCACTTCTGGTAAACCAATCTTCTTCAGGCTCGAAATGTTGGCAACACATTTCATTGTAATTAATATTATATGTTGAAAATGTGGGTGGGTTCGCAATGCTGGATAACATCCGGTATTTTATCCTTCGTAGCGTGCATATTGGTTTTGTTCCTGACCGGTTTCGGATATTCATCCATCGTCTGAGCAAATTCACCAAGTTCGTCTAGAGAGTTCTCTTCAACGCAATGTTTCTGTAGACTCACACTTGTTGGTTGATACGTCTGACATTCTGACCCATTCCAGAGTAAGAAAGCTTCCCTAGGCTTTTACTTACATCCTGCTCCACTCACTAACAACCCAGACCGTACAAATTGGTTAAAACACAAAACCATAAACCAAAGTCGGTTGATACAACCAACAAGTGTGAGTCTACAGAAATATTTCGTTGAAGTGAACTCACTACACGAACTTGGTGAATTTGCTCTGACGATGGATGAATATCCGAAACAGGTCAGGAACAAAACTAATATGCATGCTACGACGGATAAAATACCGGATAATATTATATGGATGATAGAATGATATAATAAACTGAAATAACACTTTAGAGGAAAACATATCCCCAATTCTTCCCCAAGTTCCAAGTTCAATAAAAAGAATCGTTGTAGCTATTTTCGAGCAAATCGCGACGATTTAGAAAATCCATTCAATAAAGTGTTACTTCCTGTTCACTGATTTTGATCAAAAAGTAAATACCAATTTTGTACTTTCTGCTATTTTCGCCTTTTGTGTTATGCTGACTACACACACACACACACACACACACATGACCAATTTCTATATACCATATTTTCAGACTCAGGGGACCTTAACACGTGTATTACCGGTGAAAACTCGAAATGGAATGGCATCAATACTTCCTCTTGTAAAAATGACGAATTTTATTTGTTTGAAATTTTACTAATTTGTTCTAACGTAAATATATAAAGTGGTGGTGGGGGGCAGATAGTAAAGGTGTAATTACATTGCAGTCCAGAAGTAAGCGCCAATAACATTCTACCGTTTCAAGTCTAAAGAAAATCGTTGGCATCATTTTCGAGAAAATTCCAATGAATACAGAAACCTATTCTGTAAATAATTTTATACCATTCTGTAAAGTCGGAATTTCGTTAATGTTAATACTATATAGATGGTTACATTAATACTATATAGATGGTTACATTAATACTATATAGATGGTTACATTAATGCTATATAGATGGTTACATTAATACTATATTATGTTACATTACATACTATATAGTGGTTACATTAATACTATATATATGGTTAATTAATACTATATAAGTACATTAATACTATATAGGGGTTATTAATACTATAGATGGTTACATTAATATGATAATTAGCTAATAGTGGTTTAATTACTATATAGATGGTTCCACTTAATGCTATATAGGATGGACATTAATACTATATAGATGGTTACATTAAATACTAAGAGATGGTTCCTTAATACTATATAGATGTTACATTAATACTAGTATAGATGGTTACTTAATACATATAGATGGTTACATTAATACTATATAGATGGTTACATTATACTATATATATGGTTCATTATACTATAGAGGTTACATTATATGTTACATTAATACTATATAGCTGGTGATGGAATACTTATATAGATGGTTACATTAATACTATATAGAGGTTACATTCATACTATATAGATGGTTAATTATACTATAGATTACATTAATTTATAGATTGTTACATTAATACTATATGATGGTTACAATATACTATATAGATGGTTTACATTAATACTATAGAGATGGTTACATTAATACTATATAGATGGTTACATTAATACTATATAGATGGTTACATTAATACTATATAGATGGTTACATTAATACTATATAGATGGTTACATTAATACTATATAGATGGTTACATTAATACTATATAGATGGTTACATTAATACTATATAGATGGTTGAATCATGCATTATACTGATGTGGTACTTTAGAAGAAAGGTTAATGCTACTTTTCCCCCTCCAAAACAAAACAAAAAAATCTCCCCAGAAAATGTTTTGAATAAATGTTACAGGCATCTGTGTTTGCAGATAGTATACGAAGTTTAAAGATAAACATTGTAGCTGTTTTCAAGAAAACTGGAGGAAACTGAAAAGAAAAAAACTATTGTTTAAAGTGACACTTCCGGTTAATGTGTGCCATGGTAGTGGGGGTGGAGACTATAGGGTGGGTGAAAGAAAAGTCCAGTCACAAGTTCTTCAATTTGTCTTTATTCTGACGGTGCAGGTGTGTGGCCGAGCGTTATTTTGCTGCAACAAAAATTTTGTTTGCGTTTAGCGGAAGCTTGGGACAAAATAGAATAAAAAACGGAGGGGAATGAGCCTCATTCCATTGCGACCTACAAGACGAGGTCTATTGTGGACCCCCTTAAATTATAGCACAACCCCCAGCTTTGCCCTCCCATCAGTCCTAGCAAAGTTGAAGCGGCTCCGTCATGAAGCTCATACTTCGGGATTGCCTGTCCCCAATTGAAGAAACTTGTCCCCGCCAGGCCGGCGCACTCGCAGAGGATGTGCGCCGGGGTTTCTTCCTCTGCCTTGCAGAATCGGCATACTTGCGCATCTGCCAAGTTGTATATGGTGCATGTGTCTGTTCAGCCTACAATGCCCTGTTAGTAGACCCACAATTAGCCTTATATCCCTTCGAGTATGGCTCACTAAATCTCTGGTAAATTTAGGCAAATGTCTCTTGATAAAGAGCTTTGCCTGCCTCTGTCCTGGTGTTCTCTCCCACCAAAGCAGATGCTGTTCTTCTATCCAATCTTCGATAGAAGTTTGAATAAGGCTCCTGGACAAGCTGCAGAAGGGTTCGGGGCCTATAAAGGTATCCTGCAAACCCTCCCTCGCTAAGGCATCCGCCATTTCATTGCCCAGAAACCCTGCATGTCTGCATGTCCCGGCACCCAGGCGAGTGTCAGTTTGTTCCGAGCACTCACCTCGGTTAGGGCACTTAGGCTATCCCACACCAGTCTTGAGACTATTTGGTGTAAAGAGAGTGCCTTCAGGGCTGCCTGACCATCGGAGTATATGGCTACTCTCCTACCCACTATGCCTTGCCTTATAATCTCCATAGCGCAGAGTTGTAGCGCTACGACTTCAGCCTGAAAGACTGTGGCGCACTCCCCTAGGCTGGCCTTGATCTTAACTTTAAGCCTGGCCCGGCTCCAACCCCAGTCGGAGTTTTGGATCCGTCTGTATACCAGACCGAATTACCATCAGAGGTGTCACAGTCCATTCACCTCTGCTCGGTAGGACAATTTGGAAGTTCCTTTCGAAATGGTACCTAGGAACCATTCTATCGGTTGGCATTCCAAGAAGATGGTCAGCCTTAATTTCCTCAATGAACCTGTGGTTATTACGATCATGCCTAGAGGTGATGGGAGGCGGCCCCTGCAAGAGTTTATGTAGTCCCATTCTGGCTTCGCCTTGAACGAGGATATGTATTGGTGGCAAATTAAGGAGGACTTCCAACGCCGCAGTCGGGGTGGTTTTCATGGCCTTGAGATAACAATTGGCCGCCATTTTTTAGTACATTCTATCTAACTGTTGGGTAAATTTCCTGGAATTCATGGGAAGACCACCGGGAACGAATCGTGATGAATTACTGCTTCATAGTTTCAGAAAACGCACAAAATCTACTATTTCTCATATTACCCTCTTGCACCAACTCGAAATGCCGTTTGACCACAAATCCAAACATACACCACCCTGTCTCAGGATTTTGGCATAAATCCACTTTTCATCATATGTCCACTATTTTTTTTTTGTAGAAGCGCAAATCAGATGGATTTTTTTGAGAGAAGTTGTCAAGTATCCATTCTACTGGCGGCCTGTTGAGGTGTAAGTTCACTTGATGGCCGCCCTAAACCTGTCTTTCTTCGTAAGATCATATTAACCAGTATTAAATTTTTGAAACTAACGCCAGGCAGTACATCTTGCCCTTTGATTTCACATAGAGCACGCATAGCGTCACCAGCTGTACAGTAATTGAACTGACTATATGAAGCGGCTGTTGTGGTTGGTTCCGCAGAGCTGGAAATCATCTGAGACACAGAAACAGAGTGTATCAACTGTACTTGCTCTGTGCAAGTCTATGTTCTTACACTATTTGACAAAATGATCCTAATGATGGGCGAACGCCCGAAACCGGTTGATGATCACAAAAAGAACGGAAAATCTCTCTGATATGAAGGGGACGTAATATGTATAGAAACACTGTACACAGTCTAAAGATTAGAATAATATAGTGTTCGCAAACTTCAGACCTATGTGGGTGGCTTTTATTATTATTATTATTATTATTGAATCCGGATGCCTAATGGCTTGGGACCTAAGCCTGTAAGGCTTTTATCCTCCCGTTTCCCCCCAATTCATCCCCCTAATTAATCTCCCCCGGTAGTCCCAAGATATCCTTTAATTCCAACTCACGGAGGCAATCCCGCGAGAGCGGCGCCCTCCCGAATACACGAAACTTAGTGCTAGCGAAACGGGGACACTGAAATACGTAGTGGTACACCGTTTCCCTGACTCCATCATCACCGTTCTGGCAAATTGAACTAGACGTCCTCCCTATATTATGCAAGTGACTAGACACCCAAGTATGTTTAGTCACTACACCCACCAAGGTCCTCAGACCTGTCCTACTAAGGGACAGGAGGTAATCCGAAACCCCCTGCCTGATTCCTTTTGTACATTTTTTAGCCTGGAGCAACCCTGCGTATTCGCCCAGCGTTTCTCCAAGAATATTGTCTCCCAAAGTCTAATGTGTTTATCACAGAACCTCTTAGTGACGGCAAGGGCTGGCTTGGGACCGCAAAAAGGTAAAGTGGATCCCTCCCTAGCCAGCCGATCCGCCTTCTTATTGCCATCTATACCCGCATGTCCGGGTATCCCACAGAGGCGCACCTTACCCGAGCAAAGGCGTTAAGCCTTCTCCTACATTCTCCCACCAATTTCGAACTCCAACCACGGCTTGCTCAAAGCCTTCAGTGCGGCCGGACTGTCAGAAAATATCCGCACCTCTTTAAACTCTCCCGGCCACTCCCCCGCAAGGCAGCAGCATTCGATAATACCCACAACCTCGGACTGAAAGACAGTGGCCATACAACCCAAGGCCACCGAACTCCCTCTATCCAACTCCTGCAATCCCGCTCCCGACAGGCCAGTTCCCTCCTGCCTAGAGCCATCTGAATAGCAGCGAATAATGCCGTTACCCGCCTCCGGTAGCCTTGTAAGGGTTTTATCCCCTAGACTACCAATACTAATCTCATAATCCCTCTCAAATCCCCATTTCTTGCTCATCTCATCAATTTTAGAGAGCAGAAATAGGTTTAACTGCCAAATCTCATCCTCAATCCTAGTGTGATCCCCCCGGAAGGTTCTCACGCATTCTCCCTTACACCTCATTCTGAGATAACCCTTCGTAGCTTCTTTCCACAACCACATACTGAAGAGGGCTTAGCTCCAGCAACATCTTCAGTGCCACCGTCGGTGTTGTTCTTATCGCATCTGTGATAGCCAAACAGGCCGTACGCTGCACTCCTTGCAACTTCGTGTAGCTTTTAAAGTCCATGCAACTTCATCATTTTTCCACGGCCATTTTGTTTATACGCCTCATTTTTACTAACATTTTCTAGGGAAAATTCATTTTATTTTTTCCACTTAGTTCAATTATTTATGAATCATTATTGTATTCTGAATTAGAGTTGTTGTCAAGTCTGTAACTTCTACAAAGAGAGTTATAAACAAATTTGTTATGCACACTCTAACTCTAATAAGGATCAGCTAGAAGTCGTTTTAAACAAGAGTTTTAACTAAATTTCCCACCTTTTTTCTTTTCTGGCGTCAACAACTTTGTCAAAGGAGTGGTGGTATACCTGTTTGGAATAATGGCATTTTGTTTGGAAATTGTTGAGCTAACTTTATTGGCACTTCAAATACCATAGAATTGTATTTTTAAGAGAGTGAGAGAGAGAAGTTAGTGTGAAGTATTGGTGCCAAAGTAAGAGCTGACATCAATGGTAACTTTCTGTTACACCTAGTGAGAGCAAGTATTGCCATCGTGTCAGATTTTTCAAATTCAATTTTCACCGAAATACATGTTCTATGGTCCCCTGAATACGAAAAAATTTTTTTAACGACTGGTCTGTGTGTGAAATTCTCTAATTTCCGTTCATACATCTCCTTCCTCACTTATTATTTAAATATTTTGGAGAGTTGACAATGGACAGCTGCTCCACTCTTGTTCATATAGTTTTAATAATCAGATTTACAAGATACATTGTTATATAGTTGTAAAAATTGAAAAATAAATTTAAAAAAAAAATCTAGAGACATTGTATATATCCAATTTATTGTTGGTTGGTAACAAGAAATAGAATGTGGAATTGTAGTTTTTAATTATAAAATAAAAATTAAATTGGATGGACTTGAAACTACTTTAAGTAAACATAAAATTAATTGGAATAACTAAACTTAATAAAATGACTTATATACTTCAGATACATTCTTCCCCACTCAAAACTTCTTTAAATGAACTTTATCCGAAAAAGTTACAAACAATAGTGGTAGGTCTCTGTATTCATAGTTAGTGTACCAAATTGTTTTTATGTTGAAAAACACTGTTCAGAAAACAACGCAATTCCGGTCATCCGATTTTCTTCAAACTCGGAATTTCAACAACATATTTAATTCTAATTAATATTATTTAGATGATAGAATTGTGTAATAAACTGAAATAGCACTTTATAAGAAAACCTAACCCCACCTGTTCACCCAAAAGTGACCTTAACTAAACTTTCCTAGAGAAATATTACAAACAAAAATTAAAGCTCTTAATATATGTAATTAAAATTAAAGCTGTTTTGGTGTTCGTTACGACCGCTGTATTCAATGTTGTAAATTGGATGTTGACATTCGGTCATACAAAAGAACTCTTTTTAAATTTCTACCGACGTTTCGGCAAATTTATTGCCTTCTTCAGAGTCTGTACAAAAATTTTAATAGAAATAAAAAAAAACTATAGAAACAACATAAAATATGAACTTAAAATAAATATTTTCAAAATAAAAATTTTTTAAAATAAACTAAATAAAAAGTATGATACATATAGCACATTTAAATTTATTTTAAACTATTGTTGGAGACCAGATCAATATTAAAACTAAATCACAACTATTGAAACTTTGACAATATATGGCATATATAAGAGTAAAGTATGGAAATAACTTAGGAAATGTACTTACAAAAATTTTCAGTTAGAATTACTTACAAACTCTTGTAAGTCCATAACACTTGGTGATGGTATGTCACAGGTTAAACTACAGTTTGTAAATAATTCTAACTGAAAATTTTTGTAAGTAGATTTCCGAAGTTATTTCCATACTTTACTCTTATATATGCCACATATTGTCAAAGTTTCCAATAGTTATGATTTAGTTTAATATTGATCTGTTCAACAGTAGTTTAAAATAAATTTAAATGTGCTATATATATCATGCTTTTTATTTAGTTTATTTTTTAAAAAATTTTATTTTGAAAATATTAATTTTAAGTTCATATTTTATGTTGTTTCCATATATTTTTTTATTTGTATTAAAACCTTTGTAAGACCCTGAAGAAGGCAATAAATTTGCCGAAACGTCGGTAGAAATTTAAAAACAGTCCTTTTGTATGACCGAACCTCAACAACCAATTTACAACATTGAAATTACATGTTTAAAGAAAATCGTTGGAGAGCCATTGTTGAGAAAAATCGCAAGAAAGTGAAAATAACTATTCAGTAAGGTTGTACTTCCGGTTAAGGAAAATTTGCAGGTAACTTACATTCGGATCCCATGGTGATACCTAAACGGGAATATCAAGTTTGAACTTACTGCGATTTTTCGTTTTTGAGCTATGCTGTTCACATACACACACACAGACCAATTGCTAAAAAAAACACTTTTTGGATTCAGAGGACCTCAAAACGGATATTTCCGGTGAAAACTCGATATCGAAAACTTGACACGATTACAACACTTCCTCTAACAGAGTTAGAGAAAGTAAAAATAACCCCAAATCAGTCCAACTCCTACAGCTCGGATCACTGTTCTGTATATTCGATTTATTCCTTCACACGTTTTTTACTTTCTCTTACTCCTAGTAAGAGGAAATATTGTAATCGTGTCAAATTTTTGATATCGAGTTTTCACCGGAAATATCCATTTTAAGGTCCCCCGAGTCCAAAAAGGTGGTTTTTAGCAAATGGTCTGTGTGTGTGTGTGTGTGTGTGTGTATGAATATGTGAACATCATAGTCAAAAACGAAAAATCGTAGAAAGTTCGAACTTGATATTCCGTTTAGTTATCACCACTGGATCCGACAGTGGGTCATCTATCAAAATTCCGAAAAGTACCACTTTACTAGTTGTTTTTTTTACGTTTTTGCAATTTTCTCAAAAATGGCTCCAAAGACTTTCTTCAAACTTGGCATATCAACTACACAATTACAACTTTTATTTGAGATATTTCTCTGTGAAAATTCATTTAAGGGCACTTCTGGTGGCCTTTCAGCAAAGCTCAAAAACGAAAAATCGTAGAAAGTTCAAACTTGGGTATCCGTTTAGGTCACCAGGATCTGACAGTACGTTATCTGTCAAAATTCCACAACCGGAAGTACCACTTTACTAGTTTTTTTTTTTACTTTTTTGCGATGTTCTCAAAAATGGCTCCGACGATTTTCTTCAAACTTGGTACATCAACTACACATACAAAGAGCTACAACTTTTATTTGAAACGTTTCTCTAGATACATTCATTTAAGGTGTTAAAGTGCCATCACAGTTGATTATACAATTCTATCATCCAAACAAACTTAATTAGAAATAAATAGATTCGCAAAAATTCCAAGTTTCAAGAAAATTAGTTAACCGGAAGTGAGTTTTTACTGGACAGTTTTTTCAGTTTTCGACGAATTTCATTAAATTGGGTGGTACACTAACTATGACATTTGTCAATTATAATTTTGAGAACTGGTGTAAGAGAAAGTTGTGTGAGTGTTTCACACCAGATTTTGTTTAAATAGAATATATAATTCTATAGTAAGAGGAAGTATTGGGATCGTACCAGATTTTTGGAATCCAATTTTCATCGAAAATACATATTTTGGGGTCCCCTGAGTAAGAATTTTTTTTTTTTTAGCGAATGGCTTGTGTGTGGGTTAACAGAATCTTCAGAAAGATAGAGTTGCAGCAGGCTGCTGCCAACCATCAACCAGAAGTGCGATTTTATTGATTGCTATTTCAGTGTTTTGTGATTTCCTGGAAAACGACTCAACGATTCTACACACATAAACACCCATCACTTTTATTTGAAGTCAGAAAGGCTTTGGGGATTCTGGAGTAACATTGGCTTTTTGCTTTCCACAAAAGTACCACTTCGGTGCAATATCTAGTTTTACCATCTGCATAATATTGAAGAATACACTTCGGAAGCATTGATGGAATTTCAAATTTAAAACAAATCGATTAACCGGAAGTCTGATTTACAAAAAATAGGGTTTTGAGTTTTTGGGAATATTCTTGATAACGATCCAACAATTTTCTTTAAACTTGGAATGCTTGCTGCATAGATAGAAACGTTTTATTTGTAACGTTTTTCTAAAAAATGTATTTTTCAGTTTAAAATTTAACTTTGCACGAACTTTGACATAGCGCGTTCCACATAAGGCCGCTCAGGTATACAAGTAAAATCCCCACCACCATTTTTACAGCCACCCTAACTAAACATTGCAATTTAAAAAAATTTCTTGACCTAATTGTACTAAGTAGAGTAAGAGGAATGTCGTGTGAGTTGTTTCATACCATAATTTTTTAACTTTCTCTCACTCCTAGTAAGAGGAAAGTTATTTTGTAATCGTGGTCAAATTTCGATATCGAGTTTCACCGGAATACTCGTTGAGGTCCCCAGAGTCCCAAAAAGGGTTTTTAGCAAATGGCCTATATCTATATATATATATATGTGTCGGTGTGGGTGTGTGTGTGTGTGTGTGTGTGTGTGTGTGTGTGTATGTATCTGAAAACATAGCTCAAAAACCGAAAAACCGTAGAAAGTTGAAACTTGATATTACGTTTAGGTATCACCATGAGATCTGTGACAGTACGTTATCTGTCAAAATTCCTCAACTGGACTTTTTTGCGTAAAAAAATGGCTCCGACGATTTTCATTAAACGTGGTATATGAACTACTCATACAAAGAGCTACAACTTTTATTTGAAACATTTCTCTGAGAAAATTCATTTAAGGGCTTTTAGGGGAGGGGTGGGGTTAGGTTTTCATTTAAAGTGCTATTGGAGTTTATTAAACAATTCTGTCATCTAAATAATGTTAATCAGAATTAAATATGTTGTAGAAATTCCGAGTTTCAAAATAATCGGATAACCGGAAGTGCGTTTACATTACCACTTTACTAAATGATTTTTTTCAAAATTTTTCGCGATTTTCTCAAAAAATGGCTCCGACGATTTTCTTTAAACTTATAATATCAACTACAAATACAACGAGCTACAACTCTTATTTGAAACATTTCTCTGGGAAAATTCATTTAAGGGCAGTTATGGCGGAGGGGTGGGGATAGGTATCATTTAAAGTGGTTTTTCAGTTTATTAAACAATCCTGTCATCTAAATAATGTTAATTAAAAATTGAATATTTTGTTGAAATTCCGAGTTTGCCTATTTTTTTTTTTCGGGCGGGCTTAACGTCCAACTACCAAATTAGGTGTCGTGGACGGGGGCGGAAGCACCTACTTTTACTATTAACATTTTTTTAAACAAATATAAAATTTCGTTATACGCTGGACTCGAACTGGGGTCCTCCCAATACAAGTCCATGCTCATAACCACCACAACCAACATCCGCCCCCGAAATCGAGTTTGAAAAAAATCGGGATAACCGGAAGTGCCAGTACTTTACCACTTTACTAAATGATTTTTTTCACTTTTTCGCAATTTTCTCAATACTGGCTCCGACGATTTTCTTGAAACTTCGTAATAAACTGAATATACAACGACCTACAACTCTTATTTGAAACATTTCTCTGGGAAAAATTCATTTAAGAGCACTTTTGGAGGGGGGTGGGGTTGTGTTTATCTCTAAAGTGCTATCATAGTTGATTATACAATTCTATCATCCAAACAAAATTAATTAGAAATAAATAGATGGCCAAAATTCCGAGTTTCAAGGAAATTAGTAAAACGGAAGTGCGCTTTTACTGAACAGTTTTTCAGTTTTCGGCGAATTTCATTAAATTTGGTGGTACAGTAATTATAACATTTGTCAATTATAATTTTGAGTACTGGAATAAGAGAAAGTTCTGTGAGTGTTTCACACCAGATTTTTTACTTATTCAAGCGACTTGAGTTCCCAGTTTTCCATTTCCGTTCAAAGTTTCGTCCAGAAAACGTAGACAGATGGACTCTCGTTCTGTTTCTTTCCCTATTTGTTCACTCACACATTGGCGAGAATGTCCTGAAAGGCCACTTTGTTGCCTGCCATCCGTCCACACGTTGCCCATGGAAGATTGGAGACCCAGTATGTATGTTTGTGTGTAGGTTGGCAGTTGTGGGTGGATCCTCTATCTTTATAAAAAGCTCACATGATCATGCACACACACACACACACATACACTCACACACTTATGCATTTACAAACCTTTTGTGATAATGCTGTGATAAAGGTCGTATAGCAGTAAAAACATATTCAAAATGACTTTCCCTCTAACCCTGGCATTTTGTTCTAAATGTCATCAAAAAATATTCATTTTAAGTTTAGTCGAGACGGCTTCACTTACACTATTATTAATCCTGACTTAATCTATCTATCATACAACTATATAGCTTTGTCACGACGAGGGGAGGATTTCAACGCATGCCAATGAAATCTTGTCATTTACCGGATGTTCAGGTAGAAATATCATTTCTAAAATATAACCCTACAACTGATCCGAACAAATTTTAAAAAAGCTCGAAAAAAAAAGTCAGAAAAACCGGACATCCGATTGATGGATTTCGATCAAGCAGCTTGCTGTGTGATGCGGCGGTAGTACCTAAACTAAATACCAAGTTACAACTGAACTAAATATAGAGGTGATGGTAGAAGTGATTACACTCTAGTCCAGAAGAGCGCCAATAACATTGTCACAAAACCTATATAACATTTGAAACTTAACGCCACGAATTCCGCACAACTATCAAAAATCAATTTTTCCGGATAAAGTTTCAAAATTCCCATCAGATATTCAGGACTCAGGACCCTTCCGCTACTTAGGGTATACCGGTCTCCCCGTGCATTGGCCCATTGAAGGGCATCTTGAACCAGCACGCGAAGATAATTCTTAGGCCGTCCACCTCTGCTACCAGGAGTCAAAGAAGACATTACCAACAGGCTCTGGTAAACCGCTCACACCCAGCAAAAATGTACTACCAGCTACGGGCTGGCACTGGGGTTATATTTATATCGCGGTCTCCTAACCCGCGTATCGCTTAACTCTTAATACGTGGGGTCATTGGAGTTATTGCTCAAACCACAACCACTACGAGAGTGAGAATTAGCGGAATGGAAATGGTACGGAATACACGATGGAATGGAAATTAGCGCATGCGCCTGTAGTTCAGTACTACGATCTATAAGAGATATAACTTCTTCCGGCAAGATTTTTTTGGGGGTTCTGAGTGAATAATGGCCGCTATGCTTTGCTCTAAAGTAACACTGCAATATAATATATGGATTTACCAACTGTATAATATTAATACATATTATAAGTGTTGTGGTGGTTGGTTCCGCAGAGCTGGAAAGCATCAGAGAGATTTTCCGTGGTAGCCTGCTTCATTTTGTGGTCATCGACCGGTTTCGGGTGTTCGCCCATCTTCAGGATGCGTTTTTTTCATACAGTGTGCCAACACAGACTCGTATAGAGTAACTTAGTTCACACTAACTCGGATAAAGTGTTAGTGGAATAAAGTTAGTGTGAAAATCTAGAAATCTGAAACAGTATATCTGTAATCTGAAACATTTTTCAAAAAAAAAAAAAAAAAAAAAAAAAAAAAAACTACTGTTTAAGTGGTTGTGAAGAGTTGAAAGAGAAAGTTGATGACAAGATTTGAAATGAGAAAGAAAATTGTTAAATTAGAAAATTTTGTCCCCATTCAAGAAGACTATACTGTGCGTGGTACCCTTCTAACTTCTTTGTTTCTCCCTTGCGGGTACCATTTTTGGCGTGGCCCAGGTTGTATAGATGCTTTTTTTTTCTCTTCTAAAAACTTTTGGTCACATGCCAACGACCTACCGCCCAGGTTGCCGTCTCCCCTCACTCTTACCTCCAATCCGCCAGTGATTAACGTTTGAATCGATAAACGCACTACGTTTTTAGAGGTCTAGAAATGTTTAGGACCACAATTTGTGTGTGTGTGTGTGTGTGTGTGTGTATATATATATATATATATATGTATGTGTCTCTGTGTATGTGATTGTGTTTGCAAACTAAAAAGGTATACCCCACTTCCTGTAACGTTTATCACTCCTCCCTCACACACACACTCAAACACAAACACCACACACACATATATGTATACATATCCTTGTAAAAACACCATTTGACCATTAACATAGGATCACCCTTATCAGGTAGTTCTTAAACTTCGTTCGAACCAATTCCGCCTCCAACCATCCCCAACTGTTCCCAGCCACTGCAGGCATTACCAGCAATAATTTTATCACACATTTGTTTCAACTTAAGTTGGACTAGTTAAAAAAAAATCTATCTAAGCCAATCTCGTGTGAAACAGCCACACGCCTTTCCCCCACTACTCCCAAACAATTGAAATTACCCCCACATATTCCGCACAACCATCCGAAATGAATATTTTTGTTTTCTAAAAATATTCCAAGTAAGAGTGATCCATTTATATCTGTGCAGTTAGCATACCAAGTTTAAAGAAAGTCGTTTTAATAGTTTTCGAGAATATTCCAAATAACCCAAAAACCTATTATTTAAATATCAGATGACGTGGTAGTACATATAGTTTTTTATGAATAAATAATAATAATTGGAACAATATATTTTTAATACAGTTCGCTACTAAATAATATCTTGTAGAGTTAATTATTTACACTAACTTTTGAACTGGATTAATGTAAAAATTAAAAAAATCAAAATCTTGTTTACAAAATTTAAGTTTTTTTCAATTTTTCTCATGTCTCAAGTACTTGGTATTGCCTCCTTGGGAAATACTAAGAGCCCTGATATGGCGAGGCATCGATGTAATCAGATTTTGAATGGTGCTTGTCGTATGGCATCTCATTCTTCTTCTAGGGTAATGCAGAGCTGTTGCCGAGTAGTTGGAGGCTGATCACGAGCTCTAATACGATTCTTGAGCATGTCCCATAGATGTTGTTTAGGATTCATGTCCGGAGATTGTGCAGGCAAATCGATCACCTTAACACTTACTTCCTCTGTGCGTGACAACTCTAGTTGTTGTGGTCTGACGTAACCATGCATTAACATGAAGCTGTCCCCGGATAAATGGAACAAACGTTGCCACTATAAGAAATTCTTCAACAAAAGTTAACTCGGTGCGGGCCTTCAAACATATCCCACCCCACACCGTAATTGATCGTCGTTGAAAAGGAGCATTTCCGCTAGTAGTACTTTGAAGGAAGCGTTCCCTCTGCCTACTTCAAACAGGAATTTCTGTGAAGAATAGAGACGAAATCGCAATTCATCTGAGAAGAGAACAATTCCTCATCGCTCTGCAATATATATGGCTATAAAAAGGGTTCGTTATAAAAATGGAGATGCCGACTGGCAAAAGCTAAACTGCTTACACGAATGATTCCTGATTAGTACTGGAGTGATGCTGGTCCCCTAGCTAAGAGACCCACTTCTAGCAATCGTCTTCGAACAGTTTCGAACTCCCGGTAACTCCCCGAACTTTGTAATAAGTTATTTTTTTTTCAATTTAATTCAAACATGGAATTCTATTAATTCGTGTATTAATACTATGTAGTGGTAAAACAATATATTATACTTAAATTATATATTAGTGGAAATCATAACACTACAGTTCTCCTTAGAACACCCAAAAATCAATATTCTTGGGAAAACGTCACAAATAAAAGTGATATGTATTAATGTGTGTAGATAGTATACGAAGTTTAAAGAAAATCGTTGGAGCCATTTACCTAAAACTGAAAAACAAATCGGTTAATGAACTTGTCCAGAAATCTTAGTGTCTGATGCGATGATGTAATATCAAATTTGAGGTTCCTGCAAATTTTCGTTTTTTGAGATATTCTGTTAACACATGCAAACATATTTATACATATTGTAACGCAGCCACTGATGCCATCTAGGAGAGAAAGCAGATAACCCCAAGTTCTCATAGTGGCCGCTAGGAAGCGCTGGCGGCGCGCTCTACCACTTTCCTGAATGTTCGAGAACCTTCCAGACCCTTCTCCACTGGTATAAATAGTGGAACAACAGTCACTTTACACAAAATCTAGAGAGTATTGTTACAAACGGAGTGTGCATTTGTGAATAGTAAATAAAAAGTGAACTAAATGAACTTTTGTTGGTTTTAAACTGTGTATTAATTATTAAGTGCTTTATTTATTGTGTTAAACAATAAATTGGTGTTTTTTTTTTGTTTTTTTATTGACGTTTAGAGTGTTTTATCTAAACGAACCCATTTAGAAACTAGTTGCAGGAGCTAGTTCAGGGGTGAAACGTCACAATATATATATACATATATATTGACAATTCGCTAAATATTTTTTTCGTATTCAAGTGACCCCAAAACATGTATTTCCGGTAATAACCCGATTTCGAAAACCTGGCACGATTGCAATACTTCCTCTTACTATGAGTAAGAGAAAGTAAAAACATCTCACAGCAGTAGGAGCAAATAAAGAAGGAATAACTAAATACTATGATAAATATAATAATCTTATCAGTAGCAGTGCGAGATAGATGTGACGTGGAAATTGGGCGCTGGGTTGTTTAAGGGCGGCCAAATTAACTATTCCTAGCGTGTGTTAGGTCCCTTGTGAAGGGGGCACTCGAAGTTTTCAAAGTCCAACAGATAGTCTCAGTGTACGCCTTTATTAACACAGCTACACTAATGTTCATCTAACTGTTGTTTGTACCGTCATATCCATCTTATCTACCATTTAAAACTAAAATTATGTTTACAATAGTTCTGATTATTGTTTTAGTTTACCCTTTATTTACTTCAACATTATCATTTACAGAAAAAATTCCACATTCACTTATTTAACACGCAGCAATTTTAATAATTATTATTCATGTCGTAGATCAATATTAGCTAAGATATAAGCAAAATGGAAGCTGTAAGAGTTTCAGCCATGATTGTGCTCTGTACAGACAGACAGACAGACAAAACCCGAAGCTGTTATTTAATAGAATTTTCTGATGAGTACTTATTTTTGTAAAATTTACAATATTTTGTTATTTGGTCTTACAGCAGTAATGAAATTAAAAAAATAACCTTTGTTCTTATTTATTTTTGAAATCCCTAAATATTTAAGCGAGTTTTATAATTTATTTATAAATATGTATCGTTTATTTAACAAGATATTATATTCAAATCTATTTGAATGCACTAAGTAAAATGGGTTGTATTAGCGATATTTTAAGGCTGGGAGGAACTTTGTGGTATAATGTATTCAAGAGGACTATATACCCTACTGTATTCACAATACATTGCCTGTATGTCGGAATATATCTCTATATGAATACACAATTGTTCCACTAAGGATTTATTAAGAATTTAACGACTCTTATAAATATTTAAATATATACAAAATTTCAACTTTCAAAATTACGAACTAGATCTTTACTTTAGTGTGTGATTTTTTACTTTCTCTTACTCCTAATAAGAGGAACTATTCTAATCTTGTCAAATTTTCTTCTATTATCGTGTCAAATAACTTCTTTGAAACATTTCTCTGGGAAAATTCATTTAAGGGCAGTTATGGGGGAGGGGTTATTATGTAAAGTCCTATTTCAGTTTATAAAACAATACTATCATCTAAATAATGTTAATTAGAATTAAATATTTTGTTGAAATTCCGAGTTTGATAAAAATCGGATAACCGGAAGTGCGTTTACTTTACCACTTTACTAAATGATTTTCCACTTTTTTCGCGATTTTCTCAAAAATGGCTCCGACGATTTTCTTAAACTTGTATATCAATACACTACAAAGAGCTACAACTTTTATTTAAAACATTTTTTTAGGAAAATTCATTTATTGGGGAGGGGTGGGGTTATGTTTTTCTCTAAAGTGCTATCATAGTTGATTATACAATTCTGTCATCCAAACAAAATTAATTAGAAATAAATAGATGGCCAAAATTCAGAGTTTCAAGGAAATTAGCTAACCGGAAGTGCGCTTTTACTGAACGGTTTTTTCAGTTTTCGTCGTATTTGAATTAATTTGGTACACAAACTATTATATTTTATATATTTTTATTATCTATTATATATTTTGAGATGTGGAGTAAGAGAAAGTTGTGTAAGTGTTTCACACCTGATTTTTTTTTCTTGCATTCTCTTGTATTCTCAGGCAAGGGACCATTGTACCCTCATTGGGCCCGTACATGCTCCTACATCTCACTGTCCCTACGTCCCACAAGAGGCTCATTGCAATATGGGCGAAACGCCGGTTTCTAGCAAACCACTGACATGGTCTCAACCAAGAAACGCAAGAGTTTTTCATAAAAATGGCCGCGGAAACCTAAAAGATCAGTTCTTGTCTCATTAATGAGTAAAATGTCAAAGAGTTAAGATTAACACCTCTCCATTTCATGGTCGAAGACCAAAAGACCAACCCGCAGAGTGAAAAATTGCTGGATTTTTCACTTTCTTACGGGAAATGGTTATGATGATCCCCAAGGTGCAGATGATGCTCCCAAGGAATTTCAAGAAAAGAACTCCCTCCTACCGGTGCATAGTTTAGTTCCATCAGAGGAAATTAGTTAACAAGAAGGGGATAATGAAAGAAGCAGACAAGACGCTTGCTTCATACCACGTAGAATCACGATAGGCTTTTGTCACTATTCTCTGTGTTGTTGAGGTGTTCTCAACTTTTTATTTACAAAATTATACATAAGTTTTCAAGTTTGATATGTTTTAAAGATTATGTAATAGTTTTTATTTTTTTATTTTTCTATGCCTTGAAAAAGACAATATATTTGTCGAAACGTTGGCAAGAATTTAAGTTTTTTTATTTTTTTCAACAAAAGACCGAAACTCACGATCCTTTTCCTTCATACAAGCAACGGTCGAGAAGAATCTTCCATTACTTAAAAGTAGTTCAAGTCTGGTACTTGCCACTCACTTGTTAAAAGAAGAGCCATCTTCACGTCATCGCCTATTGATGGATAAAATGGGATAGGTAAAGAAAAGAATGTAAAGAACATTGTTTTATACCTCCAGTCGAATATAAGTAGATATCGTACCTGCAGGTAAGGAGGACGTGAAATGTAATTATGATGGAAGAAGGTTTTGACATGTACCCACAGTCCAACTGTATCCAGTAGATAACCCTTAGTGCTAAGTTTGTGGGTCCATCTAACGGAAAAAACATTGGAGTAGGAATGAATGGTAGTGAAGCGTGGAGCGTGGTCCTTTAGTCGCCTATTACGACATCCTGGATTGTAACAGTTCGTCTAACTCCTGACCTGCAGGGGTGTACTTACTCTTACTCCTGTAAGAGGAAACATTAATGCGATCAAATTGTCGTTAAGCCTTCCTCTTAATTACCACTTCAGTATAATATATGGTTATCTCACCTATACAATAATATATAATATGAGAAGCTCCAAATTGAAGAAAATGTGACTTTACGAAATAGGTTTTGACTTGTTTGTTACTTCCCTTAGTAAGAGGAAGTATTGTAATCGTGTCAAATTTTCGATATCTAGTTTTCAACGGAAATATTCGTTCTGAGGTCCATTGAGTCCAAAAAAGTGGTTTTTAGCAAATGATCTCTCTGTGTGTGTGTGTGTGTGTGTGTGTGTGTGTATGTTTGTATGTGTGAATTTGAACAGCATAGCTCAAAAACGAAAAACCGTAGAAACTTGAAACTTGATATTCCGTTTAGGTATCACCATGGCATCTGACAGTGGGTTATCTGTCAAAATTCACCAACCGAAAGTACCACTTTACTTGTTGTTTTTTTTTCATTTTTCTTAAATATGGCTCCGAGATTTTCTTCAAACTTGGTATACAACTACACATACAAAGTGCTACAACTTTTATTTGAAACATTTCTTCGGGAAAATTTATTTAAGGGCACTTTTGGAGTGAGGAGTGGGGTTAGGTTTTCCTCTAAATTGCTATTTCAGATTATTAGACAATTCTGCCATCTAAATAATGTTAATTAGAGTTAAATATGTTGTTGAAATTCCTAGTTTAAAAAAAATCAGATAACCGGAAGTGCATTTACTTTACCACTTTACTAAATAATTTTTTTTTTCTAAAAAATGGCTCGGACAATTTTCTTCAAATATTTTTATATCAACTAAACTTACAAAAATTTACCACTTTTATTTAAAACATTTCTCTGGTAAAATTCATTTATGGGCACTTTTACGGGAGGGGGCAGGGTTATGATTTTCTCTAAAGTGCCTATCATAGTTGATCATACAATTATATCATCTAAACAAAATTAATTAGAAATAAATAGATGGTACACAAACTATAAAATTTGTCAATTATAATTTTGAGAACAGGAGTAAGAGAAAGTTGTGTGAGTGTTTCACACCAGACTTTTTTTTTTATTTTCTCGAAAAACCTTGATAACGATTTGCTGTAAACTTGGCATGCTAACGGCTCAGATGTAAACGTATCTCTTTTATTTAAAACATTTTTTTTAAATAAAAAAATTTGATTTTGGATTTGGTTGTGCGGATTTAGTGACGTTAAATTTTAAAGTTGCGACAAATATGTAAAATTTGTGTTAAAAAAAAAATCGTCAATTTATATATAATTGTACTTACCGTTACAGAAAGTATGTGAGTGCTTCACATCAGATTTTTTTCTTTTTTTCTTTATAATGAAGTTGTTTTAATTCAGAATGCTTTAAAGATTGAGGTACAACAGTTTCAAGCTAAAAGCAGTTAGTGAAATGTACAAAAAATTGAAATATTCAAATGAGCACTACTAAAATGAGTTAGGAGACATTTTTGAAAGGGTTTCTTCTCCTTTGACAGAATGAAAGCGGGAGTCTTCGTTAAAACTTGCCAGCCTTTACAGAAAGTTTTGCGTTGTTTTCATTTATGGTTTTATAAGATGTTGGTTTTTTTTTTTTTTTTTTTACCTTCTACACCTTAAGTGGAAAGTTATTAGAGCGGGCCCAGAGCGCGCGCGGGGATCCTTTCTGACGGCGGGAGTCACATCTTTGCAGGCGGAATATGGTGAGACACTCAGTTTGTGGCACCGCCTTCCCAGTTTGTCCTTGGCATTTTAAAGACTTGTCCAGCCACTTCTCTCAGCCCTTTATAGTGGCATATCATTACATCTTCAATCTCCTTAGATTTACAAAAAAAAAAAATGGTGTGAAACACTCACACGACTTTTTCTAACTCCTCTTAATCCAGTTACACTATTTATTTATTTATTTATTTCATCATCAAACAGCCTATGCCATGTAGTTGAAGTCATAAGATGAATTAAATTTGTACATTGAAATAAATAATGTAAGTCAAGCAGTAAACATTTCAAAACACAACACTATATATAAAACAGAGGTGTAACAATAACAGTATAAATATATATAGAACATAATTTGTTTACAAAAAGAGGCAAAACTTCATTTACTTTCATTTAATAATGTTTTGAAATATGACAATTTCATTGAGAAGTCCAAATTATTATTGATGTGTGCATTCCATTCCCGGCATATTCTTGATAGAATGTTCATGTGAAAGAATAGGTTTGTGCTATGATGAGGAACTGCAAACGTATAGGAATGTCATAAGTGGATGGGAGATACATGGAAGGGAATATCAGCCAGAAGTTCAGAACAGTCGATTGTATTATTGATCAGTTCATAAAGGAATAACAGATCAGTCTTCAATCTCCTTATTTCTAAGGAATCAATGTCTAATTTAACGTGGGGCAACTTCCTTATGTAATATTTGACAAATCGCCCTTATATAGATTCCAGTCTATCAACGTCGGTCTTTGTATATGGGTTCCACACCAGTGAACCATATTCTAAAATACTTCTAACATATGACGTATAAACCGCCAAAATTGTTTAGGGCCTTCAGCTCTCTTGCTTTCCGGATCACAAACCCCAGCATCCTGGAAGCTCTTTTGCAGGTTTCGTGAATGTGAGTTGCATATGTAAGGTTAGCACTTAGTTTGATTACTAGGTCCCTGAGGTCGCAATCCAGGAGATTGCCCGGAATGGTGTAGAAAAAAATCCACATTATTCCATTTCCTAGAAAACGAAATGACATTACATTTACTCATGTACATTTCCATGCCGTTTGCTTCGCATCCCTCTAAAACACGATTTAGGTCCTCTTGCAATTTCTCACTATCCTGTACTGAAGTTATTCTTCTGAAGATTTTTAGGTCGTCAGCAAACATGAGGAATTTTGAGTGCAGAAAAGTCTTAGAAATGTCGTTAATGAAAACGTTGAATAGCCAAGGACCGAGATGAGAGCCTTAAGGCACGCCTGATGAAACATGGAACCACCTGGTGTAGACACCATTCCACTTCACCATATATTTTCTTCCTTGAAGATAGGATGAGATCGATTCATGAAGAAGACTCTGGATTCCAATCCGATTTAATTTTTGGAGCAATATTGAAAGGGGAACCCGGTCGAAAGCCTTTTTGAAATCAGTATAGATAGTATCCACCTGGTCTCCCTTTTCTACTATAAAATGCAAATTTTCTAAATTTCAAATTTTTCTCATCTTGTCCTACATAAATATACAGGTGGGAGATACAGAACAGTACCTTAGGTTCCCTTCAGTAGTCCTGAGGAGAAATGTCGAAAAACTAGAAAAGAGGCCTACTCTGGAAAATCACATTTTTGGTTAACCGATTTTATTAATTATTTTCTTGGAATACCAGCATTGCTTCCAATGTGTGTATGTATTATGCAGATGGTAAAACCATATATTATACTAAAGTGTACTTTAGGAAAAAGTATAACGCTACTGTTCCCCCGTGCCCGCAAGGGGTATCTGTTGCATGCAGTTACTTGGGGAGTAGCGACCCCGTGGGTTACCACAGCTCAATACTCCATGTACTTCATCAGAACAGTACACAATACACTTAAACTACATACACTCTACTCGTTACAGACAAGGACAAACACAGTACACAAACTAGGGTCTCCGTCCCTATTAATTGGCGAAAGCCAGCGCACTACCACAGAAGGGATTAGCTCTGTGGTAGTGCGCTGGACTACCAACGCGGAGGCTGCCCTTTGATTTTTTCTTCCCAGGAGCCTCTACAATTCACTGTCCGGTGATGGGCAGTGTTGTCTATAGCTACAGAACGCTGCTCGGAGGCCGGCTGTGCATTGGAGTAAGGCTCCGAGGGGGGGCACAATTGATCTTTCAGGTCGCATTGCATTAATCCCCTAATACAATCTAAAATCTACAGTTCCCCCGGAATCCCACAAAGAAAAATCAATTTTCCTGGAAAAGTTACAAATAAAAGTGATAGGCACTTGTATGTGTAGACAGTATACGAAGTTTAAAGAAAATCGTTGGAGCCGTTTTCGATAAAATAAAAAACTGAAAAAAAAAGTTCAGTAAAGTGGCACGATTGATGGATTTTGCCCAGAGTCTAAGGTGTCTGATGCGTTGGTAGTACATAAATTGAATACCATGTTTAACTTCTAGCGACATTTAGTTTTTGAGATATTCTATCACACACATCACACACGCACACTCACACATTCATAAGAATACCATTCGCGAATATTATTTTTTTACTTTCTCTTACTCCTAGTAAGAGGAAGTATTGTAATTGTGTCAAATTTTCGATATCGAGTTTTCACCGGAAATATCCCTTTTGAGGTCCCCTGAGTCCAAAAAAGTGGTTTTTTGCAAATGGTCTGTGTGTGTGTGTGTGTGTGTGTGTGTGTGTATGTATGTATGTATGTGAACAGCATAGCTCAAAAACGAAAAATCGTAGAAAGTTGAAAAACCGTAGAAAGTTGAAACTTGTTATTACGTTTAGGTATCGCCATGGGATCTGACGCTGCGTTATCTGTCAAAATTCCTCAACCGGAAGTACCACTTTACTAGTTGTTTTTTTTACGTTTTTGCGATTTTCTCAAAAATGGCTCCGACGATTCTCTTTAAACTTGTTATATCAACTACACATACAGCTACAACTGAGCCAACTTTTAGCTACAACTTTTATTTAAAACAGTTCTCTGGGAAAATTCATTTAAGAGTAGTTATGAGGGAGGGGTGGGGTTAGGTTTTCATCTAAAGTGCTATTTCAGTTTATTAGACAATTCTGTCATCTAAATAATGTTAATTAGATTGAATGTTGTTCAAATTCAGAGTTTCAAAAAAATCGGAAATGCGTTTACTTTACCACTTTACTAAATGATTTTTTTTCACATTTTCGCGATTTTCTGAAAAATGTTTTGGACGATTTTCTTGAACTTTTAGGGTAGGGGTGGGCTTATGTTTTTTTATAAAGTGCTGTCATTGTTGATTATACAATTCTATCATCGAAACAAAATTAATTAGAAATAAATAGATGGCCAAAATTTCGAGTTTCAAGAAAATTAGTAGACCAGAAGTGCGCTTTTACTAAACAGATTTTTCAGTTTTCGATGGAATTTCATTAAATTTTGGTACACTAACTATAAAATTTGTCAATTATAATTTTGAGAACTGGAGTAAGTGAAAGCTGTGTGAGTCTTTCACACCAGATTTTTTAATGTATTCAGGAGAAGGTAAAACATGAATTTTAGGTGGAAACTGAATTTTGAAAATTAGGCCCTTGTCCTAACATAAATATACAGGTGTTGGGGCCGATAGTAGTGGTGTGATTATATAGTAGTCCTGAAAAGAGAGGCAATAACGTTCTACCATATCTAAATAAAATCAGTGTTATAGTTTATATCTGTTCAGTTGGTACTCCTTAGTTCCAAGAAAGTCGTTATAGTAGTTTTTGGGATAATTTTCAAAAAACTCATAGAAAACTATTCTGCATAATCGCGAAATCGGATTCTAGCAAAGCTTCCAGTATTTATTAATATTATATGAGTGGCAGAACCATACATTGTACGGAGAAGTGGTACTTTAGTGGAAAAGTAAACGTTACATTCCGCTCCCCCAGAACCCCGCCAAAAAAAAATCAATTTCTCTGGGAAATGTTTTAAATAAAAGTGATAGGCAGTCACAGGTCCAATTAGAATCGCGAAAACCGAAAAAAAAATAATTTACAATAAAGTCGCACCTCCAATTAATGGATTTTGGCCGGAAAATCTTCGTGTCAGATGCGGTGTTTTCAGCTTCCTGCGTTTTTCGTTTTAGAGATATTTTGTTCAAACACACACACACACACACACACACACACACACACACAAAAGATCATTCGCTAAAAACATTTTGTTCATACACAACCGATACTCGGAGGGGTAATGATCACCTTTGCCATGGAAGCCAAATATTTGGGAGCCATGTCTGACCGAAGGCTGACATGGAATTCTCATATTAACATTATCACACATAACGCCAAAAGCGCCATTAGTAGGAGGCTGTGCGGTAAAAGTTGGGGATTAAGCCCGAAGATGACCCTGTGGATTTATACCAGTGTGGTGAGACCGATAGTAACCCATGAGGCGGTGGTGTGGTGGACGAAGACCTTGCAGATAAGGGGGGTTGCGGCGCTTGGAAGTGTTCAAAGGCTGGCCTGCCTGAGCACGCCGGGCGCCTTGGTGACTACCCCCACTGCGGCCTTGGAGGTTTTTTTTACACCTTTCACCACTCCACATCTATGTCTAAGGCGTTGCCAGGGCAGTCGTGGTTCGACTGCAACAGGGACAAGCTCCCATTTATCCCAGGCATAGTGGGAAATACCAGGAACTATGGAGGAGTGGGAGGCAGAGACGATTTTAGGTCTGCCTTCGGATATAATGACTCCTAGATACGACTTCGAAAAATCCTTTAAAGTCTTGATATTAGACAGAGGGGCATGGAAGGACGGGCCGCCAATTTCAGGCGAATCTATATGGTACACGGACGGATCTAAGATGGAGGAAGGAGTGGGAGCCGGCGTGTACGGGGCTCATCCGAGATGTGATATCTAGCCACGGTCTTTCAGGCGGAGCTAGTCGCAATTATTTTACCTGCTCCGCCGAAATAAGAAGACGGGTGTGCATAACTCCAGAATCCTCATTTATTCGGATAGCCAGGCTGCCCTGCGGGCAATTGACTCGTGGGAAATCAGCTCAAGGCTGGTTTGGGATTGCCTAGGTGCACTTAGGGAATTAGTAGCCATAATAAGGTCTTCCTGGTTTGGGTACCTAGTCATTCGGGTCATAGAGGCAATGAGGAGGCAGATCGTTTGGCCCGGGAGGGTTCCATTGGAAGGAACACTTATCGGGCGGGAACCGTTCTGTGGTGGCTCAAGATGCCTTAGGAGTGCATCCATTAGGACATGGATGCACGACCGATCAAGGGAATGGTGGGTCAAAACCCCAGGCCAAAGGCAGTCGAAAATGTTCATTCATAGCTACTCGCCCAGGCTAGCTGCAGAATTACTCTATCTAGGCCGGGTGGCCATAAGAATAGCAGTTGGCGTTCTCACTGGCCACTGTAGACTTAATAAGCACATGCACCGCATGGGCCTGGCAGCGGATAGCGTGTGGAGGTTTTGTCAGGAAGAAGAGGAAACAGCATTGCACGTCTGTGTGAGTGCGAGGGGCTTGTATGGCTGAGGTTTCGTCTCTTTGGAGAGGGGAAGCTGACGCTGCAAGTCAGGGGCCCCTCTCGGGTCTATTAAGTTTATTAAGGCAGGTAGGCCTCGAGAGGGGTGCTCTGATGACAGGTGCTCTAAATTGACCACCTGTGAGCCTCCCCAGGCTCCACAGTTCGACTAAGGACAAGGCTGGGGAGGGGTTTCAAACTTAAGGGGAGAGCCAATCCCCCCATAGAATCTAATCTAATCGTGTCAGATGTGGTACTTTCAGCTTCCTGGGTTTTTCGTTTTAGAGATATTTTGTTCAAAAACACACACACACACACACACACACACACACACACACAAGATCATTTGCTAAAAACATTTTGTTCATACTCAGGGGACCTCAAAGCATGTATTTCGGTGAAAACTGAAATTCTAAAATTTGACATGGTTGCAATACTTTGAAGCTGAGGTTTTTTTTTTATAAAAATTTTTGTGATGTTTTGTGGCCCACTGTTGCCAATGCAATTAAATGGCTGAATATGCAAAGTGATTATTCCTAAAGGTGGTGGTAGATTTCATACATTCTGCAGAACCAACAGATTAGAGGAACTATAGTGATTGCAGTCTCCCTAAAAACATCACAAAAATTTTTAATTAAAAAAATCTTTATAGACTGCCACATCTATGTATGGTGGTTAAGAAATAGATTTTTTTTTTTGCCGTTTTTGAGAATATCGTTAACAACTGCAACATTAATTCAGTAAAGTCGTATTTGCAGTTTAATGGATGTTTGATCGAAAGCTTTGTGCCACACACTGCAACGCATGCACACACAAACCATTCGCTAAAAAAAGAAAATGCGTTGTAAATCACGCACACGTCTTTCACTTACTCCACTAATACAATTTAATCAATAATTTTACTTTCTCTTACACGGAGATTGCAAACGTGGTGGATTTCATTTCTATAACTGAGCGGCCTTACTGTGGGAGCGCTCAATATCAACAAAGCTTGTGCAAATTTTGAATTTATGGCCAATGGAGGAATATAAGAGAAAGTCGTGTGAGTGTTTCACACCAGACTTTTTCGTACTCAGTGAGCCACAAAACATGTATTTCCAAAATATAAAAACTCCATTTCGGAATTTGACACGATCGCAATAGTTTGTCTTTTATTAGAATGTATGAGAGATACCCATTAGGGAGTTGTGGTTGTGTTTCATGTGCACCACAGCTGTAAACCCATGGTACCACTGAACCTGCTTGATAGGTACAGTCTTCCTTGGGTTCATTACTACCCAGGGAAAATTCCTTTTCTAGAAATGTATATATTTTTCTTTTGTAACCAAAACCATAGAAGCCTCAGCTAGGCGCAGTTGTTTTTAGTAGGTGATAGCTCTAATGTGGTATTTATTTAAATTCTTGGACATTTGCATAGAATATTCCATTTTTGCTATAGTATTTTTGTTTGTTGGGAAATTGGTACCAAGAGAGCCATTTCACGCCCGCAAATGTTAGGATAACCTGACTGTATAACACAATTACCAATATAACCTCCACCTTTGGGCTCATATTATGTTATTCTATTTATGTTAGTTCATTATGTTAGTTCTATTTATTTGTCAGGTATCACGATCCTCTCAGTAAAGGCGTCCAACATACTGTTATTTTCTTTAACTTGTTGGTTTGTACGCTAAAAGATGTTTTCCGATTTCTAGTACGCACGTTAGTTACATCTATAGCATACAACTATTGAAACTTACATTTATAGCCATTTTTTGTTTTTAATTTATTCCTTACATTGAATTATTTAACAATTTTTGCGTACTCTACATTTCAGTACTACGCGTACTATTTTCAAGTTTTTTTTTTTTTATTTAAGGCGGGTCAACATCTATGGCCATTGGCGCCTGGAGTCTTCTTAGTGCACTGCCGGCCTCCGGTCAGTGTTCTCTCATTACAGACAACACTGTCCATCACCGGACAGTGAGCTGTAGAAGCTCCTAGGAAGAAAAAAATCTAAGGGCAGCACAGCTGGACTCGAACCCGGGTCCTCCAGTACGCTAGCCACTTTATTTATTTGATTAATAAAAAATGGAATTTATTTAAATTTTTCATTTTTGTTTGTAATTTTTAGATTTGTTTTTATATGCATAGTTGTTTTTAATTTTTTTGGTTCAAGAAAGATTTTGTTTTTTTATGCTTTGATAAATTGTAAATAGTATTAGCAGCAGTCTTTTGAGTGTATAATAGTTTTCAAAATTTAAAAGTTATTATTATGTAGGGGAGGGTGGGGCTTGTTGTTACGAATTTCAGTTAACACTTTTTTAATTGCTACATGTTGCACTCAAAATTGCTGAAAATTGATTAATTTGTTGTCTCATTTATTTCTACTAATTATATATTTTTTTGAGATTTTTCAAAATGAAGTAACATTTAAAATATTCAAATACTATTAAAATGCGTATACTGTAACAACGTGCCCTACGGTGGGGCTTGTTGTTACATGCGGAGGGTAAGTTGTTACAATGTATAAAATACATGTTTGGATGTATATTTTAAGTAAATAAAACTGAAATGTGTTCAATAAACAAATTATCAGATCTTCATATTAATAATAATAGCAGCTTGATTATGATCTAAACATGGATTATTACAAACTTAAATGCTTAAACATTCATTCTCTTTCTATTCACTGTCACTACCCATCTCTATGTCCGAGTTACAATTGTGGCAAATATATCTAGGGTCATTTTTAACACATTTTGAATGGGCCCATCTTTTGTACTGCATGCATTCAACCCAATTTTCTCCACCATTTGACTGCAACCATGGTTTTAGACATTTCAGCCAGTCGTCAACTTCTGCGCCGGAACTTGATGAAGGCAAATTATTTTTTTTGATTCTGGTTCGCAGCTTTGGAGACACAGATTTTCTTTTTGTTAGTATTGCCAACTTTCTCGTTTTTCTTGTTTTTGGCTTCATTTCGTTTAAGATCTGTTTATGATTTTAATTTAAGATATGTAACGCATGCTCCAACCAAGTGTAACAACTAAGCCCACTGACGCTATTTCACTAATTAATCCGTAAACACATAGGTCAAAGAATGCTAGCGCAACCGTATTGGATTTAAATTATTGTTAACGATGTATGAATTAACAGCATAAGTATGAAAGCCTTATCTTTAGTTGTTTTCATATCACAGCTTTCGGTTTCAATAATAAAATGTAGCTTTCACTATGATATTTCGATGAAAGTCACACAATGCCGCCATATGCAACAGAATCTTAGCGGGAATTGGTTACAACAAACAGCACTCGCTTATCTCTCAACTTTGACCACTTAGGAAGTGCTTCTCTCGGCTGATTTTTTTAAAAATTACACTGTAAGAACATGCCCCTGTAAAAACATGCCCCACCCTCCCCTAATTTTTGTGCAATTGGTAAGCTCGAGTTTACTACGTTTTGGTTTAAGATTTAGCTGCTGTTTTTTCATTATTCCTTTTGCAAAAGTATTTGACATGAAATTGCTTCTTGAGTTGGAACCATGTACACCTGGTGTAATGTAGTGGTTCAACTCAGAATAAGGTTATGTTTGAGTGATTAATAACAAAAATGTAATGATTATAAATTAGATAATGGTGTATAATAAACAGCATTTGTTGAAGTAAGCACACAATACAATTTTAATAGTAACGTTAAGTTATGCTCTGTGTGTTGTCTAGGTATTACTTTCTCTTACGCTAGTAAGAAGAAGTATTGCGATGGAGCCAGATTTCTGTAATTGAGTTATCACCGGAAATACATATTTGGGAACGGTCTGTGTGAGTGTGCATGTGTGTGTGTGTGTGTGTAGCAGGATGTCTCACAAATGAAAGTCACAGGAAATTCAAACTTGGTATCCCGTTTAGGCACTATACCGCAGATTTTTTGGCGAAATCCGCAAGTACACTTTACTGATTTTTTTTTCATTTTTGTTTCTCGAAAATGGCCACAACTATTTTCTTAAAACATTGTATACTATCTACACACATAGATACCTATCACTTTTATATCCTAAGCACCGTATTGGCAATTGTATAAGCCACCTTCAGCACGTCTAAAAACGCAGGTTATTTTTCTAACCCACGTTGAGAGGTTAGGCCAAGATAGGAGACTGTATTTTAATAATCGTCAGTATTTCCCTAGAACCCCAGAATCAAAAGGAATTGGACACGTAGAGAATTATCTCTCGTTAGTCGAGGAAGTGAATGTGAATACAACTCCCCACGCTGAATTAAAAGTTATAGCGTTGAAGACAATTCACTCCAGATTTCCTTCCCCTCCATGGCTCCACGTCTTTACTGATGGGTCGGCCGAGGGGGCGACAGAAGGTATGCAGGGGCCGGCGTTTATTCAGCTGCCTTTAACTTATCTATTCCAGTTGGTAAGGTGGCTACCAATTTTGACGGTGAGATTAGGGCCATTAGGGCAGCGCTAAATGATATTAGGACACTCTCCGAATGAAGGTTGTACTATTAGTTGACTCCCAATCGGCCATTAAAGCTGTTTTAAGTTCCAGCAATACGGATCTTTGGACATACTGGACTGCAGGAGAGCAATTCTGGTTCTTAAGGATTCGGGCAAACTGTTGGCTTTCCAGTGGATTCCAGCACATTGTGGAATCCATTGAAATGACGAAGCAGATAAATTGTCAAAAAATGGATCCCGATTACCACAATCACATGTTCCTCTGATTTATAGTTCTGTGAAGCGTATTGTCCGCATAAACATTGAGAGCCATGCAAGAGAGGAACAGCATGAACAGGCTGAGGGGAAGTTGTGGGAGCATCTAAGTGACCCCAGGAAGTGTGTTCCACACATCCTCCAACGTAAGGATGATGCCGTGGCATGTTTTAGACTCACCACTGGCCACGATTATCTGATGAAGCATCTGTCCAGAATAGGGGTGGCCAGTTCACCAACGTGCTGCCTCTGCTATGGAGAAGACATGACGGGCCGTCACCTTGATTTGTGTCCTGCTCTAGAGGACATTAGAAATTCTTTTACGGAAGAAGATAGTAGATGGCAAAGACTATCTAAACTCTACTGGGTAGCAAGAAGCCGAATGGCAGCTTTGGAGGCATTAAAAAAAAAAACAACGCATACGTTCTTGGGGCATTAATAACGTATTTGTAAATTGCATTTATCTGTGAGACAGATCCAACCGTGAACAGCTTCTCGAAACAGTTGGATTCAATATCCGAGTCAGCAAGAGATGCATTAAGATACTGTTCTCTTAAGATGGTTGCAATGCGTGACAGTAGAAGAGGAAATGTAAAACGAGTTCGATACCTTGCAGATCAAACAGAGATTGCCCTCATCGAAGACAAAAGAGGAACCCTCGACATAGATTCTTGAAGACTTTAGGTTACATAATCGAAGCCGAATAATGAATCTTATTTTAGTAATAGCACAGTTCCAATCTAAATAAGACCCCTCGCTTCCCAAGGCACTCACATATCTATATAAGTAATTGTATCTACTGTTTACAACATCATGAATGTCTATCAAATGGCAATCGTTTTGAAATTTTTAATAATATTCGATTTATTCTTCTTGAGTAGGTGAAGGTCACGAGAGGCCAAAATATCCAGACAACCAATTGAAGAAAACAGGGACTTCAATATATTTACCCAAGTAATATTAATGTTACTAGAATGCAAACCCAAGAGGATATTCAGGCAATTATAGGACAAGCGACTAGGGGGCATTTCGAGTACTTACAGACCATACTTTTCAATATATGCACCTTAAGTGGATAAATCTCACATTCTAGCCGAACAAATGCATTTGGTGTGTTTTTTTCAACGCTGTCCATGTAGGAAGAAGCCCCAAATCTCACTAGAATTCAGAACAGTAGAGTTAATTATGGCATTGAGAAGTTTTAAACGGGATTTATTCCTATTTGCCTTAGAGTTAATCAATATACTCTTCACCTTGCTAACTGCTATTTTACCTCCAGAAAGGAAATGCTTCTGCGCTTGATGAAATTTACCGTTCGAAGCAAACGGAAGTCCCAAATATATGAAATTATTAACTATTTCAATAGGTTCCCGTGAATAAGTAATTGGCCGAAATCTCTTACATTTAAAATTATTAGAAAAAACATTACTTTTGTTTTATTGGTATTCACTTGCAGAGAATTTAAATTGCAATATTCTTTTAAAATATCTAGTTTTTCCTGAAGGTCAATTATTGAGGTGGCAAAAATGGCTATATCATCCGTATAGCAAAGCATTAATACATTAAAAAATCCATGAACATTGACAGAACAGGCACTCACGGGAGTTTGTGGGTCCGAAGTGAGCCTGTGCTATGTTTAATTTTGTGGTCGTTTACAGGATTCTTATCTTCAGTACAATGTATGGCATTGTCACCTATATAATGTTAATACCAAATAGAAATATTACAAGATTTGAAACATTACTCCGGCAAAATTTATTTAAGAGAAGTTCTAGTGGGAGAAATAGGGTCACGCTCCCCTCTAAAATGCTTTTTGAATTTATTATACGATTTTATTATCTATATAATATTGATGAGAATTGAATAAGTTGCCAAAATTCCCCGCTTGATTAAAATCTGATGACCGGAATCGCAACTTTATTGAAGCTTTTCCAGTTTCCTTTTCTCCATTAAAATACCGATAGGTTTTATTATACTTGCTATACTAACTCGTACCAGATTTTCGAAATTGAGTTTTCAACGGAAATATACGTTTTGTAGTCCCCTGAGTTCAAAAAAGTGATTTTTAGAAATCGGTGTGTATGTGTGTGTATGTGTTACAGAATATCACAAAAACGGAAAGGCGCAGGAAGCACAAACTAGATATCCCCGTTTAAGTACTAACACTGTATCAGACAAAGATTTCGGACAAAATCCATCAATCGGAAGTGCGACTTTAGTCATTGTTCCTTTTCAGTTTCTCGAAGAAGGCTTAAACAATTTTCAATAAACTTTATACCATCAACTACCTACATAATGAGTTATTGTGACTTTGTTATAAAACTTTTATTTGTGACATTTTTTCGGAAAAACTAATTAGGGGGAGGGGTGGGTTATGCTTCCCTCCAAAATGCTATATTAGTACTAAATAATATTAATTATAACTAAATATGTTGTCGTAATTCCGAGTTTTAGGAAAATCCGAGTTTGAGCAGAAGTGCGAATTTATTGAACAGTTCTTTCAGTTTCTTGTGTTTTTCTTAACATTACAAGTATGGATGTCAGAAAAAATGCCGAGCGAGTGGACGGTTGCTATTATATGTCCAGTATTTAAAAAAGGAGATAAGGCCAACTGTGAAAAATTATAGGGGCATGTCACTTATAGGTGTGGCTTACAAGGCTTTCGTGATACTCCTTAACAAAAAAACTGCAAAATTGGTCCTAAAATATCCTAAGAGAGTGTCAGTGTGTCAAAACTACTGTGGATCATATCCTCCCCGTTCAACAAATGCTGGAACAATCTTACGAGTATAATATTTCATAGGTAACCATCTTTTCATAGGTTTTAAGCATACGACAGCATAAACAGAGAAGAGTTAATTAAAGTTATGCTGAAAGTAGCGATACCTAGTAAGCTGGTAAGACTAACTCGGATGACACTCACCGGAAGTAGCTGTAAATTAAGATCCAAGGTATGCTGTCGGATACGTTTGCGGTAAAAAGCGGCTTGAGACAAAGTGATCCTCTATCCCCAACTCTCTTTAATCTATCGATTGAACATGCAATACGGACTAACCCGAACGGTACCATTCTCAACAGAATGCCACAACATCTAGCCCATGCTGATGATGTTATGATAACGGCTAGAACAAGAGCAGCGCTTGCGGGAGCTTTTGAGGAATTTGAAGATGCCGCAACAAAGATGGGTTTGCAGATCAATGACGACAAAAGGGTTACATGAGAACTTCGAGAAATTCCAGTAGTGCCAGTGAAGATGTCTTTTATCGAAGGCATGTCTTCCGGGCTGTAAGTCAATTTAAATATTTGGGAGCTCTTGTTACCGAGAAAAATGAAGGGCTAGAGGAAATTACAGCAAGAGTAACGGCCGGTAATAAATGTTATTTTGTACTCCAGAAGCCATTAAAGTTCAGAGACTTGACATACAGAGCGATGATTTTTATATATAAAACAGTAATTAGGCGTATCATTACCTATGGCTGTGAAACTTGGGTACTTACCAACGAAAACGAAAAGATTTTGAATACATGGGAAAGGAAAGTACTCAGCAGAATATATGGACCTGACTGTGAGGGTGGGCACAGATGTACAGCGAGCCGGATCTAGTCTCTTTCGTAAGAAGGAATAGTTGAGGTGGCTGGGACATGTGGAGAGGATGCCAGCTGAGAGAGTTCCCAAAAAATTACTGAAAGGTAAGCCTGGAGGACTTAGAAGTAGAGGACGCTCACGTAAAAGATGGCTAGACGATTTGGAGGAAGTCCTCCAAAGACTCGGTGTGAGGAGATGGAGAAGACTTGCCCATGAGAAAGAAGAATGGCGAAGAGAAGTGGAGAAGGCCCAGGTCCTGGGCCGTAGCGCCAAGTGGTAGGTAGGTAGGTAGGTGTTTTTCTTCATAAAAACACCAACAGGTTTTATTAAACTTAGTATGATAACTATACAAACAGGGACCTATCACTTTCGTTTCGTATATTTTCCGAATTAGATATAGTCAATTACAACTATGTAAATTGTAATAACACCAAGTCGTGTGAGTATTCTACACCAGATTTTTATTTTATTTTATTTTGTATTTGTGTGTGTGTCATTGCTTTAAGAGTAAGTTGTATGAAGAAAATTGTAAAGAAAAAAGAAAACTGGTATAAGTGGATATCGAAATATGTCAAAGAGTTTTCCTTGTATGTGAAGTAGTAAAACGAAAAGTGGGGGTTTAAAAGGAAAAACTTTTTGGCTTTTCTTTCTTTTTTTTGTGTGTAGTAGTAGTGAAGTAGTAGTATGTGTGTATGTAGTGCCGCCTTGGTTGTGCCCCTCTCCGAGCTGCCAGTGGTTTGGGTAGCTCCTTAAGCCTTAACATTTTGATGTGTGTGTGTGTGTGTGTTTGTGTGTGTGTGTGTGTGTGTGTATTTTGGATGTGTACCTCTCAGTGTGCGTATATACGCATAGTATGTATCGTTTCCAAAAAAATAAAATAAAATAAACTGCGCATGTGTGCCTGAATACCCATTCTACCACTACTTATATCTCCGATCTTATACATGCAGTAACTTTTGAAACTTTTCTACCAAAAAAGAAAAAAGTAAAAGAAAAAAAAAAACAAAAACAGAAAATGTGAGAGTATAACGGGTGAGTTCATATAGAGAGATCCGTTAGAAGTCGCTTTGAGCGCTTTCTCTGTTTCTCCCGTTTTTAGTCTGTATGCAAGGCTAACTGTGGGAGGCAGGCGGTTTAAAAGAGCTCTCTGGATAAGGAGGAACTAACTACCTTCTCTCTTGCCCGTGCCCCTTAGCCTTAACCAGTTTCCCCCACCCACACCACCAAAACTTTGTTTTGACGCCCCCCCCCCCCAAACAGAATGCCTGCGAGTTTTGTGCAGCTGTGGGAAGAAAACTACCCAACCTACCACACACACCAGCAACATCAACAACAACAACAACAACAACAACAACAGCCACAATATTTGCTTCGGCGACTCTCTCGACTTTTCTCGGAGAGTTGAGAGTAACAAAAACCATATTAAGGAAGCTGTTTGACAACCAGCTTCGGTTTTCCAATTTCCCCTACTTGAAGAAAACACTGGGTGTACCTTCTTCAGGTTCTTTTTTTCTTCGCCCTCCAAACAATTGAGAGATTCATGCCACTTTTGTCCCAATCCACCCACCATTGTCGTCAGCCAAGAAAGACCTTCTCTTCCTCCTGTTAATACTGTTATACATACTAAATAACATCCCGAGCAGCTAGGGAAGTGAAGAGCTCGTCAATAATAACATAGTACCAACCACATATATTTGAAATTTAACGCCACAAACACTGCAAAACTATCTAACAATCATGTAACACACTTGAGTTTCCGAGTTGAGACCGCGTCAGAGGTTTGCTAAAAACTGACGTTTCACCCATGTTGCAATGAGCCTCTGCAGATCGTTACATCTTGAATGCCAATAAGGCCTAACGTAAGCCAGAACTCAAGTGTTTTTCATGAAAATGGCCGCGCAAACCTAGAAGTTCATATCTAAACTCAATTGTTATTCTTTTTTTTACTTCCTCTTAAACACTCACACGACTTCCTCTTACTTGAATACCTGAGCGGTCTTATCTCAAGCGCTATAGATCAAAACCAAGAAAGCTTGTATAAATTTAAATTTAAACTAACTGACAGATCCCCAATACCCCGTTAAAATTAATTTTTTCAGAAAAATGTTTCAAATAAAAGTGATACGTTTCTATCTGTGCAGCAAGTATTCCAAGTTTAAAGGAAATCGTTGTAGCAGTTTTTAGAGAAAATTCCAAAAACTCAAATATCTATTTAGTAAAGTCGCATTTTCAGTTAACCGATTTTCTTCAAACTTGGAATTCTATCAATGTGAATTAATTCTAATTGAATTTTGCTTCCAATATGAATTAATATACACGTGGGAAAAACCATAAATTATATTAATGTGGTGCATTAGAGGAAAGCATATCACTACTGTCGTCCAGAACTCCCAAAAAAATCGATTTTGTCAGAAAAAAATCTGGTGTGAAACACTCACACAACTTTCTCTTACTCCAGTTCTCAAAATGATAATTGACAAATTTTATAGTTTGTGTACCAAAATTTAATGAAATTCGTCGAAAACTGAAAAAACTGTACAGTAAAAGCGCACTTCCGGTTTACTAATTTTCTTGAAACTCGGAATTTCAGCCATCTATTTATTTCTAATTTTGTTTGGATGATTAGAATTGCTAATCAATGGCAACTTGATAACACCCTTTAGAGAAAAACATAAACCCACCCCTCCGCAAAAAAGTACCTTAAATGATTTTCCCACGAGAATGTTTAAAATAAAAGGTTGTATGATCTTTGTATGTTTAGTTTATATACCAAGTTTCAAGAAAATCGTCGGATCATTTTTGAGAAAATTGCGAAAAGGTGAAAAAAATCATTTACTAAAGTAGTAATGTAAAAGCACTTCCGGTTATCCGAATTTTTTGAAACTAGGAATTTCAACAATCTATTTAATTCTAATTAACCTTATTTAGATGACAGAATTGTTTAATAAACTGAAATAGCACTTTAGATGAAAGCCTAACCCCACCCTCCCCCTATAACTGCCCTTAAATGAATTTTCCAAAGTAACGTTTTAAATAAAAGTTCTAGCTCGCTGTATGTGTAGTTGATATACCAAGTTTGAAGAAAATCGTCGGAGCTGTTTTTGAGAAAAACGCAAAAAGTAAAAACCCAGCAAGTGAAGTGGTACTTCCGGTTGAAGAATTTTGAC
>JAAEAF010006523.1:0-50102 GCA_011037195.1 Triatoma infestans | reverse complement strand
GACAATTAAATATATAGTAAAAATTCCAGATTTATTGAAAATTTTGTTCATTACAAATATTACGATCCTGGTTTTCGAAATTGCGATTTCATTCGAATTATCTATTTGAATTCCTCTGAATTTTAACTATTTTTTTTTTTGCAACTGCGTAATAATGTGATAATTAGTTATTAAATCAAATGTAATAAGAGTGAAGTTTTACTTTTAATCATAAGTGAGAAAAAGTAAAAGCAGCCATTACTTTTTCTCACAAGAAAATTAATAATATTCAACTGTAATTAGCCCGATGTCTGGCGGCCATAGGTGAAAACAAGAACGTATTTCAAAACAAATCTCCAATTACAATAGATTTCAGGTTATACCAAAGAGAGTTTATTTGACTTGAATTAAAGTACATGTTTAGTATATGCACCTTTTCATATTATTTTATATTCATATAAGTTAAGAACCAATTTAATGCGGTTGCGGGGGAAAAAAATGTAATATTCAACCCGTGAGTAAGGTATTTTACACGCCGTTTCAGTTACCAAATGTCAACCAGTCAACTCGACTGTAGAAAACAAAAAAAATCTGGTTTGAATCACTCACACAACTTTCTCTTACTCCAGTTTTCAAAATTGTAATTGACAAATTTTATACTTAGTATACCAACTTTAATGAAATTCGTTGGAGTTCGTCAAAAACAAAAAATAAAAAAATGTTCAGTAAAAGCTCACTTCCGGTTTACTAATTTTCTTGAAAATCGGAATTTTAGCCGTCTATTTATTTGCAATTAATTTTGTTTGGATAGTAGAATTGTATAATCAAATAGTACTTTAGAGAAAACATAACCCCCACCCCTCCCCCAAATGTGCCCTTAAATGAATTTTCCCGGAGAAGTGTTTCAAATAAAAGTTATAGCTCTTTGTATGTGTAGTTAATATAGCAAGTTTGAACAAAATCATCGGAGCTATTTTTGAGAAAATCGCAAAAAAGTAAAACAAAAATAAAATCTGGTGTGAAACACTCACACAACTTTCTCTTACTCATGTTCTCAAAATTATAATTGACAAATGTTATAGTTGTGTACCAAATATAACGAAATTCATCGAAAACTGAAAAAGCTGTTCAGTAAAAGCGTACTTCCGGTTTACTAATTTTCTTGAAACTCGGAATTTTGGCTATCTATTTATTTCTAATTAATTTTGTTTGGATGATAGAATGTATAATCAACTATGATAGCACTTTAGAGGAAGCTGTAACCCCCCTTCCCTAAAAGTGCCCTTAAATGATTTTTCCAGAGAAATGTCTTAAATAAAAGATGTAGATCATTGCATTTTTCTTTTGTATACGAAGTTTCAAGAAAATCGACAAAATCGCGAAAAAGTGAAAAACTTATTTAGTAAAGTGTTAAAACAACGCACTTCCGGTTATCCGATTTTTTTCAAACTCGGAATTTCAACAGCATATTTAATTGTAATTAACATTATTTAGATGACAGAATTGTCTAATAAACTGAAATAGCAGTTAAGATGAAAACCTAACCCCACCCCTCCCCCAGAAGTGCCCTTAAATGAAATTTGTAGCTCTTTGTATGTGTACTGATATACCAAGTTTAAAGAAAATCGTCGGAGCCATTTTTAAGACATCGCAAAAACGTAAAAAAAATAGCTAGTAAAGTGGTACTTCCGGTTGAGGAATTTTGACAGATAACGCACCGTCAGATCCCATGGTGATACCTAAACGTAATATCAAGTTTCAAGTTTCTACGGTTTTTCGTTTTTGAGCTACGCTGTTCACATTACATACATACAAACATACCCCCCCACACACACACACACAGACCATTTGCTAAAAACCACTTTTTTGGATTCAGGTGACCTCAAAACGGTTATTTTCGGTAAATAACCCGATATCGAAAATTTGACACGATTACAATACTTCCTCTTACTGGGAATAATAGAAAGTAAAAAAAATTACTTTATTCGCGTCCTAATAAATAACTTTATTTTATTGATTTGTAAACATTTGCAAATCACATTAGAATTATAATATCATAAACCTATCAATGTTTCTAAAACAATTTCATACTTTGATTAATGCAACTTTTAATTTTATTCGTTTGTCACTTGCTAATTTATGCGCATCCCTCAACAAAGATTTAACATACGTTAACTGTAACAAATTCTTCAACAGCTGTTTTATATTAAATTTATTCTTTTTGTCTCTCTATTAACAAAGTATTTCTATTAATATTAATTATATTAATTCGTAGTACTTGAGCACTGTATCAACTCCAGCGGAATTAACTACAACTGTTTGGTTATTTTTTTACTTAAAAACGTTGAACGTTATTGTAAATCTTGTATAACCGAACTTCAATTAATTGTATTTCTTCTCATTCCAATCGTTGAAAAGCAGACACATCTTCCTTCATGTGCTTAATTAAACAATATACCTCCCAATCACTACTACTAAATTTATATTAAGAATAATTTACACATTTACTCAGAATTTGTCAATTTTATTGTTTCAATACAGCAACAGGAAGTCTTTCTACTTTCAGTTAGAGTTTTGAGGTCCTTTGAGTACGATAACAAGATTTTAACGAATATATGTGTGAAAAATATAAAACACAAAATATCTCAAAGAAACGAGAAAAATCGCAGGAAGCTCAAACTTGGTAGTCCGTTTAGGTGCGGCCACCACCGCATCTGACACGAAGGATTTTGGGGCAAAAGCCATTAAAGCGGAAGTACAACTTTACAGGATTTTTTTTTTTGTTTTTTTTTTTAGTTATAAATACTTTACACGTTTATTTGAACCATTTTCTCAGAAAATTTTATTTATTAATTTGGGAGGGGGGAGAGTTCCTCGGGAGAATAAGTGTTAAAGCTTTCCTCCAACGTACCAATATTAATATACATTAAAGCAAATTTTAGAATTCCAAAGTTGAAGAAATTCTGTAAACCCGGAAGTACGACCTTGCAGAATAGGTTTTTTGAGTTTATTTTTTAAATTTTCTCGAAAATGTCTTTAGGTTTTCTTGTAAACGTTGAACGTTAAAGTATTCCTTTAAATGTTGCAAATTCTGCACACGTGCGCGCACATATATATATATATTGATTTTAGGCGGTTCTGCAAAATTTGTGGCTTTAAATTTCAACTGCTCTACAAGGTTGAGCCAGTATTATTTGCGCTTTCTTCTGGGCTACAGTATAATCATTATTTTACCTGCTTGGGTAGGTTCTTATCCCTCATCATCCCTATATTTCTGTTAGGAAAAGTTCAAGTTTAAAGATAATTGTATTAACAGCAGCAATAAGAAAGACGTCAGAGTTTTACCCATCAAATTTTGTTACATTACATTGGTTTGTTAAACTGGTATTGCAGGGAGTATTGAGTAGTAAAAAAAACAGAATATATATCAATATGGTATGTATTATGGAAACAATACACAGAAGACTAATAGTACAATGAAAGTGAGAAATCCACTCAAATTTATCTGATAGTACGGTCATGTGACTACCATACAGTTATGTCGGTCTGTTGTGTTCCCTTCTAGAAGAATTTTCCAAGGTTTTCTTCTTCTTTTTTTTATTTTTGACGGTTGTTGGTTTGGGTAAGAGTTGTTGGGATGGTTGAAGAAGAAGGATATAATGACGGTTCGTACATAACTGTCTGTGTGGGTTGTGTTCATGTAAGCAAAGGACTGACAGGCAGTGCTGCAAAGAGAGGGAGTGGCATGATGGTACGCTTCTTGTATGTTTTCTTTCATCTTGTGATGTGATAGGTAAAGGAAAAAGATGTACGTTGGTGTACTGTTGGGTGCTTCTATCTTCTACCGCTGTAAGAGTTTTAAGAAGGTATATATATATATATAGAGAGAGAGAGAGAGAGAGTGAGCGAGAGAGAGAGTAAACTAGGTTTTGTGTGTGTGTGTGTTTGTATGTGTATGCCCGCTGCTTTGGTATAGTGCTTACTGGCTCTTCTTACTGCTGTCTTTTACACTGTAGTTTTCATTTCTCTTCTACTTCTTGTGCTATGTCTGTTTTTCTCTCTAGCTATATCTTTGGCTTACTTTCTATCTGTTTCATTCGCTAAAGATAGAGAGTCCTTTTTCACTAGAGTTTAGATAGGTCTGTGTGTCCTGGTTGTGCTGCTACTGTCTGCCTTATCTCTTTGTTTGTGCGTGTGTGTGTGTATGATACTGCGATGGTGGCGCATGTACCGGGGGTTATACTGTACTATTACTACTACTACTATTACCAATACCAAACAGACAGACACACACAGACACACTTATAGCTGAGTGAGACAGATAGAAAGTTTAGTAAGTATGGTGCAAGTGAGATAGCAGCTCTCTAGTCCCTTCTCTTCCTGCACTGCCTCACTTTGTGATGTTGGGGATGGTTGTCTAGAAGAGTAGAGGAAGAGTAGAAGGAGGTATAGGTCTGTACTGCCCGTGTGTTGTGTACTGGGGTACAACTACTGTTAGCTCTGGGTTTTCCTCTTCTACAAAACCCCTATACACCTCACTTCACCATCTATACTTCAGTTTCTGTGAAACACTCTCCACCAAAGTATAACTCCTCCCTTCACTTTCTCCCTCTCTGCCTCCGGCTCTGCCGCCTTTTCCCCTGATTAAACCCCAAGCCCACCCACTCACTTCTCTTAGTGTTACTCAAGCCGTCAGCAGTACTGTTCAGTTGGTTGTGCTGTTACTGTAGGTATGGGGGGGCGTCCTTTTCTCCTCTATATCCTGTTCCTCTACCCACCTCCGCCTCCGTCCTTCAATTCTCGTATAGCTGTGTGTGAGTGAGTGTTATAGAAGGAGTCAGCCCAAAGCTCTCTCCCCCAAAAACAGTCTCTCTCTCTCTATACCCTTCAACCAACCTCCCTTCTTTCTCTGAAAAACCTCTCCCAAACAGCCCTTCACGTCCCACACAGCTATTCCCTTTAAACAGTACCGGAGAACAGAGCAGACAGCAACGGCACTACTAACAGCACACAAAGCAGGGTGACGGGGTCGGGAAAAGTGGTGAAGAGATGGCGGCGGCACAAACAGGCGGACAGTGGGGGATAGGGTAGTAGCTAGGCCTGCTGTGTTGTAGCGTTTCTAACGCAGACAGCTCTCTAGAGGTATATATATATATATATATATTGGGTAAGCGAGGAGAAAGCTTTTCGGGATAGTATAGAGGTCCGGACGAAGGGAGTGGGGCCGGTACTCCCTTGTGTTGTTGGGTTCGGTACCCAGAGTAATGCACAGTCAGCTGGCGGGTCCCTCTTCTACCGCCGTGTTACTGCAGCTCTGTTCCTCCTCAATTCCTTTTTACTACTTCTCTCATCTTACTTCACTCTCTTTAAACAAAACAAACAAAAAGTAAAAAAAAATTACTTTATATGTAATTAATAATAAAACAAAACAAAACAAAAATAAAACAAATTTGAAATTCTATAATTTTAAAATCTCTCTCTATTTTGCCGCCAACAGTTTAATAACCTTAAGGAAGAGGTTATAAATATGTACATTCTGGCGGTCTTTTTTTAAATTATAAATGACAAACTAAGGTTAGTTTGACTTTTCTTCTTCGAACTTTGAAAAGAACGAAGCCTTTTTCAGGCTCAAAGGATCTCCCAACCATTTCCTCTAGGAAAATTCGATAATAGAATCTTTGAAAATTCTATTTGAGAAAATATTTTTACTTTCTCTTTTATACACTGTACAAAATGAATTATTATTATGATGTAAAATTTTCGAAATTAATTTTTTTTTTCAACCGGAAATAAAGCTTTCTAGATACAATGCGAAGTTTAAAGGAAATCGTTGGAGTCTTCTTGGTGAAAATCGCTATCATTTAAAAAAACATTAAATTCGCACTTCCGATTGACAGGTATCGACAGAAACTTTTCGGGTTAGATCTCATTGGTTGTTACTGGAGGAGTGTTGAATCCAAGTGTTTCAAGAGTTTACATTGATTTTTTTTTTGTTTTTTAAATATGTTCGACATTGACACATAGACTATTTGTTTAAAAACAAATTGTTTCATACCGCAAAACGTATTTTTTTTGGCCGAATCAATTTCGAAAATCTGACAAAAACGCTATATTTCCTCTGCTTACAGCATTAGGGCAAGGTAAATCTCACTTTTGCGCTAGTCATTGCGGCAGAAATCTGGCCAAATTATTCAGTTATCTTTATTATCTTAAACTACAATCTAGTGTGTATGTGTGTGGGTGTGTGTGTGAGAGAGAGAGAGAGAGAGACTTACTACCTGAAGAACAAAATAACAATAAAAAAAAACTGAAGCAGTACAAGTTGCCAGGCGTATTGCAGCCTTGGCTTCACTCCAACATGTACATCGCTTTATTTAACCGCTCGCGTAAACTGTTCGCTTGACTGAGTAACCGATTTTACCATCATCAGGAAAACACTAACTTAGTATAATAGTTCTTTTTCTGGGAATAATTGTGTCTTTTCATCAATTTATTTGTCAACAACTATTTCAGGTTACTGCATTAAGAAATATTCCCATCTCTATCACTCAATTAGAAATTTTTAATGAATCCATTAGGATGATACATTTAATTTTTAATAGAGTCACACTTAGCATTGGCAAATTTTGAGACCGAAAAATTTCGTGTTGAATGTGGATGCTGGTGAATATATCAATATTGAGCTTTCGTTCCCCTCCTCTCTCTCATACACACACAGGCACACACATCAATTGCAAAACTAACTCTTGATAACACTAAGAAAAAGTGAAAATTCGGAATTTTCATAAAACTGTGAATTGTCATAAAACGCTTTTATTTCTTTCAAGCGAAAATATTACCAGCATGAAACTAGTTACGCTATTCACATGGATGCCAGACGAGTTTCTAAGACATTATTTTCGCAGGTGGCCTTATTTAATGATATTTGGTGAAAACTGAAATTACTGAAATCTAACCAAATTAAATTACTTCTTCTATTACACAACTTACTCACATGACTTTCTCATATCAATTTAATTATAATTACAATTTCTTAAAATTCGTTATAACGTTTATTAAAAGTTCAGATACTCTAAATTATCTACTAAACACTAAATTTAATGCCAGTTCGTGGGTTCAACAATTCACCACCATTCATCATTCTTTATCCTGTACCATTACGTATACGTTTTTGCCAAGTGCATATAAGATTGATTGGTAGAACAATAATTAAATGACGACAAAAAGTCCTAATGTAATATGTATAAAACACTTTATTATACAGTATTGAGCTCGATCAGGGAGCCAGGTCATTCTTAAGATAACACAACTCAAAAAACAACAAAACAGTATCAACAATCAAAGATAGAAAATTCTATTCACTACCCTATATTCGTGGAATTTCTGAAAGATTAACGCGCATAACTTTTCAAAAAATAATAATATCAAAATTGTTCTAATTTCTAATTCAAAATATTCCTATTCTAATTCAAATAGCAATATAAGATTTTTTTTATTCCAAACAGACAAAACCCCGGTAAACCTAAATTCTAATGTTATTTACAAAATAAATTGTACAAACTGCCCAACCATCTACATAGGAGCGACAAAACAATATGTTCAAAACCGAATCTCGACAACACAAATATGACGTAAAAGAAAAAAAGACAACACAGCTCCCTCTCAACAATATGTACAAAACCGAATCTCGACAACACAAATATGACGTAAAAGAAAGAAGACAACACAGCTCCCTCTCAGCAATATGTACAAAACCGAATCTCGACAACACAAATATGACGTAAAAGAAAGAAGACAACACAGCTCCCTCTCAACAATATGTTCAAAACCGAATCTCGACAACACAAATATGACGTAAAAGAAAAAAGTCAACACAGCTCTCTCTCTCAACACACTACAAAAAAACTGAACACACTTTTGACTTCAGTAAAACAGAAACAGTTGATAGAGAAAAGAATTCACAAACAATTATTACATTAGGACTTTTTGTCATTTAATTTTAACTCTCTTATTATGTAAAAATTATCAAGTCCAATAAACAAAACAAAATTATGGTTATAATTTCCTCTTTAATGACGTCACAAAGAAAAAAACTCCAAATGTTACACTACTTAATTTTTTTCAAGGATTCCAAAAATGTGGTCACCTATTTTTGTTTTTTAAACTTCAGAAATTAGAAGTTTCGAAATCAACTTTCTTATTTCAAATTGGATCGCATATTTTTATTTTTAATAAATTCTTAAGGTCGATTATTTATTTATTTTTTCATGAATAATTAAACGAGAAAAATCCGTTGAATATTCGCTGTGATATTCAATTTTTATTATAAATAAATTCTCTGCTTTTATTATACCTGATTGTTTTTGAGTTTATAGTCAAATAAGGCAAAAACATATTCTCATTAGTTATTCAAAGTGGGCACCATCATTAAATAATTACAAAGCACGCCCCTTTTTGTCCAGTCTTTATTGACTGTTCTCATTATTAGAATTACGATTATTTCTTCGCTGGCTTCAGAAATTCTTTTTTAAGATTCTTCTAAAGTGGTGACAGGGTAACTTTATTTTTTAGGTATCCCCCGAGGAAGTACTCCAGAGGCATCAGATCTGGGGAGCGGGCGGGCCACTGAATAGGACCGTGCGTGCCAATCCATTTATCCCGGTAAGTGCGATCTAGATAACGCCCTACAATCCTCACTCATTATGAGCTGGATATCGATATTGCTGAACGTATATAATTTGCCGGCATGTTAGAGAGCCAATTTTCAAGCAGATCTTTGGAGCCATTTTCGGGAAAATCCGGAATATCTCAAAAAAATTATTCAATAATAACGCATTTCACTTCCGGTTAGCTGATTTTTTTTTAATACTGAATTGTAACTATCACTTAATGGATCTTAAAAGTATACAGATCAATTTTCCACAGAAAAATGGTTCAAATTTCAGTAAAAGTGATTGAAGTTTGAAGAAAATCGTTGGAGTTTTTAAGAAAATTCATGAAAATCTAAAGAAACAACTCATTCAGTAAAAGACGCCTTCGAATCGATGGATTTTAACCAAAATCTTCGTGCCGGATCCGATTGTGGTACGTAAACGTAATAATGGAGTTTAAAGAGTACTGTGCGATTTTCATTTTTAAAATATTTTTGCTATCGCGCGTCGCAATTTCATAAGTGAGTTTTTACGCAAAAAGAGAACCTTTTTGCGAATGGGTTTGCACATAATACGAATCGTATTTCAAAAATAAAAATTCGTAGATAGCTTGAAATATGAGTTAGTTCTGTTTAAATATCACCATCACAACTGAAATTTGGTTTAGATCAAAATCTGAAAATCTTGGAATCGGTCACAAAGATTTTATTTAAACTTTAGATTACTAACTGCACACATAAATGTTTATCACTTTTATTGACCCATGTTGTTGGGAAAAATTATTTTATGTGCGTTCCGTGGGGGTGCAACCTTAAGCTCGCTCTCTCTCTCTCTCACTTCAGTATAATGTACGGTTCTACTTATAATATTAAGATACATTAATAATTAAGATGCCTGTTGGAATAGATTACTGAATTTTTCTTAATATTCACGAAAACGCCTGAAACAATTTCTTTAAACTTTGAATGTCAACTTCAATCGCTTTTTTATTTGGAATAATTTTTCCGAAAAACTTATTTTAGGGAGTTTCTGGGAAATCTGTGTTAATTTGGGGTTCGATGGAAACTTGCAAATGAGAAAGGTCGAATGAATAAAGGATTTTTTCCGTATTGTCTACAAAGCATGCATTTCTGGTGAAATCTCAACTTCCGATTGAATAAACCATAAGAGAACAATAAAAATGGAAGCGCACATGTCAGTCGAAATATCGCGCAGTAACTTAGGGCATAAAGAGGGTTCAAAATGTGTATGTCAATTAAGTTTAAGTAGGTGGAATGGAATATATGGCACAGTATTTTTATATATGACTTTTTCTACTTTTTTTATTTATTTTTGTGACGTCAAAATAATGTCATTCCCGTTTACTGACATATTCCAGCTGAATAGTTATAATTTATAAATCCATTAGAAGATTCTCCCTTCCTCTCTCTGGTTCTCATACTCGAGAAGTGTGTTGGATATATTGATTTGCCAAGTTAAATAAATCTGTAATAACAGGAGAACAGCATCAGGTGGCACATAATTCATGTTGTTGTTGAAGTTCATGTCTCTTTATTGAGTTGTTAATAGAGAAGATATGAAGCTAGGACCAAAAGTTTTATCTATGTATCAGAGAAAGAGAGAAGGGACGTCCAATTGTGTTTTTCTCTTATTATTCTCGCTATGGATAAGAAATGTAAAGTATATTTACATGTGATACCACAGATTATAAAGATAGAACAACCTACCATCTTCACCATCAGTTCTATTGTATTTAGATGCACAGCATCATTATACACCACACATATATATATATAGGTTACTGGGTCAACACAATACAAACAACTTTATGCATAATAATCATTAGCAAGTAGGACGGTTCACTGGCGATAGATAGATAGATATCTGAGATATTAACCTATTCAAGGGTACAGTTCATTTCCTTTTCAACCCCTGCAGGCTTATTAAATTAATCGATTGTTTTATGATATTGATGTTTAAGTCCCTGTATAATTTTTTTCCCCTCTTCAAGATATTCATTACTGCTGTTTCATTTACCATATTTTTCATAAACAAAATATAATGTTGATTTCCTGTTCATATTTTTAGGAGTGCATAAAACGTATATTTCCGGTGAAAACTCAATTTGGAATAAATGATGCGATCGCATTATTCCGAAAATGAACGAAATTAAAAATGGTTGGATATATTTTTGTGGTGATTCAGAATTTGACTTTGGCCAATAAACTGTAGATATCAGTCCTTATAGAAGTAATTCATTTATCGCACAAAATTACCTTGCTAAGGGAATTGTGCCTATTTCTCTCATCTATACTTAATGCACTGTAAATAAAAGAATCTTGCCCATTTGACATATCAACTGCAATAGATTCACATGTAATATTATGAAATGTATAAATATTCTAAAAGTATAGCTTATAGATAATCACAATTAATTATATTTCATTATGGCCTGATTTGTGGGTTTGTTTCAAAATGTGATGTCACAAATAACTCTCTATAAATATTCTGTAAAAAAAAAAATCTGGTGCGAAGCGACTGTTCTCTCTTGCTGTGCATGGTGGACATTTATTTGTTTAAAACGGAAGTTTTACCAAAATGTAAACAAGGGGTTCGCACGGTGCACGGATTTTAAAAATCAATTATTCCACATAAAGTTTCAAACAAAATAATTCAAACATAAGGGCTAGATTTTTTGTTTTTTTGTATTCATAATATAATATAGAAGATTAAAGTTTTAGGGAAATCTTTTAGAGCCTTATGTCTCACAGATAAAATCACAATAGTGAGCTCACGGTCGATGAGCTCAAAATGAAGCAGACTAGCGTGGAAAAAAAGCTCGTATTTAAAAAATAAAAAAATCAATTAATACTGAGAGAATTTCAGTCAAGAGAAAAGTTGTGAATATTTCACTCCACATGTTTATATACTAAATGAAGAGCTGCAAAGTAAATATAGAGACAAAGTAGATAAAGAACTAGTTTCTTATTAATTAAAATAAAATAAAGAAGTCACACGCCAATAAAAAAAATAAAAAAAGCTGGTGTGAAACACTCACTCGACTTTCTCTTACTGCGATTTCACAGTTAAGGATAACAAATTGTCTCCACATTTATAATTCTTAATAGTTGTTTAATTATCTTCAATGTTTACATCAATGGGAGAGTATAAACAATAAAAAAACCACCTTTTTTGAGGAAACGTTAACTTCCATAAACATTTTTAAATGAATTTTCTCCGAAAAAATATCCAAACCTCTGTATTCACAGTTACTGTAACAAATTTAAAGAAATCTGTCAGTGCTTTTTAATTTCTCTTATTCCTAATAAGAGGAAGTATTGTAATCGTGTCAAATTTTCGATATCGAGTTTTTACCGGAACTATCCGTTTCGAGGTCTCCTGAGTCTAAAAAAGTGGTTTTTAGCAAATGGTGTGTATGTATGTATGCACCATGGGATCTGTCAATACGTTATTTGCCAAAATTCCTCAACCCGAAGTACCATGGTTTTTTTTTTGTTTGTTTTTTTCCAAGGGTCTGTACCGCGACCATTTCTTGATCTATTGTACCCCCCTCTGGTGCCTAAGATGAGCTAGCTCATCTATAGCACCCTCTCCAGGTTTAATTCCCTGAGGAATCTCAGGATCCTGGAAGGTTCTAGGGTAGGTATTTCTTCCTCCCCTATCTGGTAACGGCCCAGACTACTAAATCTTCTTTGAATGACGGCATCACAGTCCGTGAGGAGATGTATCGGAGTTTCCTCCGCCTCTCCACAGAATCTGCATATGCCGTCACCTACTAGGCCAAGCTTTCTCAGGTGCCCCCTGAGTCTGCAATGCCCCGTAAGGAATCCCGTAAGAATACGGATCCTATTCTTACTCAGACTGATGAAGGCTTTCGACCTTTCCTGGTTATAACCGCCCAGACAGACCTTGGCCTGCCTCAGTCCCGGGATGGTGTTCCAGAGACAAGCTCTTTTAGCCACCTCCTCCTTCTTGATTTCTTCTAGAAATACTTGGTCACTGACTCCACAAAAGGCTCTGGCCCAATAAGAGGAGATACAGCGCCTTCCTTTGCCAGGGCGTCAGCTGCCTCATTACCTTCCACGCCGACATGTCCCGGCACCCAATGTAGGGTAACTTTATTGCTCCTGCCTAGTTCATTAAGTTTGCCTAGGCAATCCCATACCATTTTAGAACTGAGTACGTAAGAGCTCAGTGCTTTAATGGCCGCCTGACTGTCGGATAGGATAACTATCTCCTGATTCCGATATCCCCGATCAAGGTTCAACTGAGCGCACCTTCCAATAGCGTAGATTTCCGCCTGGAAGATGCTAGGAAACTTGCCCATGGGTTCTGAGTGTTTGATTCTAGGCCCAAACACCCCTGCCCCGGTTCCTTCGAGGGTCTTAGACCCATCTGTATACCACTTAATGGCATGCTTGCTAATACTGTCCAGGGCGGATCCATCGCTCCACTCTCCTTTCGTACTTAGCTTCGTAGAAAAATTCCTAACGAAGCTATATTTCTTAGTCATGCTATCTCTAGGAAAGTCCCAGGGGAGGGAGCCTGCAGAAGGAGGCATTCGCCTCCCACCCCCAGGCCACATCTCCCCATGCCCTCCCTAGAGATTCTGAGGAGGGCTCCCTTCGCCGCTCGCTCCACCACTAGGTGGAGCGGTGTGAGATTGAGAATAACCTCAATCCCGGCTGTAGGGCACGTCCTCATAGCTCCCGTCGTGCATAGGCACGCAAGGCGCTGTACTTTGTCAAGAGTCTTCTTGACCTTCTCGAGCTTTGCTCTGCTATACCACGCTATCCAGAGTTACCCCAAGATATTTAACCTCCTTCTTCCACTCTAGATCAACTCCAGCTAACTGGATACTTTTCAGATGTGGAAGAGCCCTGCGCCTTGTAAAAGGAACTACCGTGGTTTTCGCTGGGTTAATACCCAACCCCACAGAAAGGCACCATCTATTAGTGATGTCTAGACCCCTCTGTAGTATTTCACAGAGGGTATCCTCGAACTTACCCCTAGCAATTATGACGATATCATCGGCATACCCCTGACAGGAGATGTCGAGATCCGCCAGTTTGCAGAGGAGTTCGTCTACTACCAGACTCCATATTAGGGGTGACAAAAACCCCCCTTGAGGACAACCCGTGGTCGAAGTACCATGTTACTGAATGTTTTTTTTTTCATTTTTTTTTTTGCAATTTTCTCAAAAATGACTCCAACAATTTTCTTTAAACTTGGAATATCAATTACACCATACAAAGGTTTAAAATTTTTATTTGAAATATTTCTCCGAGAAAATGTATTTAAGGCCACTTTTGGGAGAGGGGTGGGGTTAAGTTTTCCTCCAAAATGCTATTTCAGTTTATTACACAATTCTGTCATCTAAATAATATACCAATTAGAATTAAATATGTTGTTGAAATTCCGAGTTTGAATAATATCGGATGACCGGAAATGGGTTTTTTACTGAAAAGTATTTTTTTGAGTTTTCTGCTATTTTCTCTAAAACTGCTCCAACGATTTTCTTTAAAATAGGAATATAAATTAATCAAAACATATAAAGAGCTACAACTTTTATTTGAAACATTTCTCCTGGTAAAGTCATTTAAGGGGCACTTGCACAACCGCCATTTCCTAGAGATCACTTTATCCCGGACTCAGGGAATCTCAAAACATGTAAAATCCGGTGAAAACTCGATTTAGAAAATTTGACGCGATCGCAATACTTTCTCTTACTAGGGGACAAGAAAAAGTAAAAAGTAAAAAAATAGAAAAAAAAAAATGGTCCGGCTTGGTGTAGGAATGTAAGATTAAGATAATTGTTACAAATTAATTAATAGATCTAATTAGTAAATGATACATAGCAAAATAAAAAAGCAATAAAAGTTTCTATCTGATCATAGTTGAATAATAAACTGGGTGTGTTGTAGTGGTAGTAATTTATTGGAGTGGGCATGTTACTATAGGGCTTTAAGTGATAATTATTCAAATGACAGGTCCCATTCTAGAATATAAACTTTGTTATCATTCTTTTTATTCTTTGTAAATGTTTTTTTTTTCTCTCTCACTTTATTTATTCTCATTGTCCCTATATTTTTAACTATCTACTCAAATTTTAGTTTGATACAATGTAAGAAACATTTTTTTCATAATAAAAAATAAAAAAAATGTAAATGTCATATGATGGTTAGAGCTTGTTCATGTAATTTCTGTGTTGGCCGCACAGGAGAGAGAGGGGGAGTAACTGAGGTACGTTATGGGGGTGATGGTCTAAATTTGTATTGTTTGTCAGTATGAATGGTTTAGTGGGTAGAAGGCTGATGATACCTAGAGGCTTGGAGGTTTGTTGAGCTACCACCATAGCCCTGTACTGGCTGCACACAGTACAGTTGAGGCAGCCTATACAACCATGGCTCTCGCTCGACATGTACACTGACACTAATTTGTATATATATATATATATATGTTCACAGTATGTGTTTGTATATGTATGTTATGTACTGTGGGTGAGCAAGTGTGTACATAGTATGTATGTGAAACAGGGTCACACGAGTAGTACTCTGCTCCCCACTTCGTCTCACTATGTATGTGGTGCTTACCTCGGCTATGTGGCTCAAACATACTCGCTATATACCTCCTTTGTGTCTGTATATGTGCTGTATCACACTGTACTGCCCTGGCTCAATTTCTCACTCTCTCTCTCTCTCTCTCTCCCTGTACACATATATACTGAATGTATGTGTAAGACAGAGAGAGCTCTCTATGGTGTTCTCCAGTTGGTAGTTATATATATATATTCACATAGTGTGTTGTATAGATGAGAGAGAAGAGGAAACAGACCTCCCTTGTTGTAGTGTGTAGAGAGGAGATCCCTGCTGTACACTCTCCTCAACCCCCCTCCCCCACCGTCGCGCGTTCTGTATACCAACGTGTCTAGCGGTGGTTGCCATGACTACCGCCCACCAACATAACACCTGGGTTAAATCATTATTTCCCCTCCGGCCCCGCCATACAACTCTACTCAACTTTTGCACCGGGTACACCCATGCTATTCCCACCTCACACTTTCAATATTTGTACATAATCCTTCTATTAAACATTAACCTCATTCCATTTTTTTTTTTTTTTTTAGAAAAGAAGCAAAGTAAAACCAAATTATATATACATATATAATTCATATGAAATCAAAATGTAATGAAACAAAGAAGAAAAAAATGAATCAGCTGATTTTTTAAATAAAGCTTATTATAATTTTTTTTTTTTTTTTGTAGGAGATGAGAATTTCACCAGAACCAGAAGCGGAGGATGAGTTCAATGGTACGATTTATTAAATTAACTTTCTAATCTTACACTTATTAATTAGAATTCTAATCTATACAGTTCTATTAATTAGAATTATTCGTAATTTTTAATAAATTCAATTGTTTTCTATAGAATTTAAGTCGTCTTATTTTCTTTATTCTTTGCATTGAATAGTACAACTATATCTTATTTATGTTAATCTAGCCTACACATAGTGGAAGGTTACAGCGGTTACATTTATAAAATGAATAACTTATATTGTAAAAGTAAAGCTTTAGTCACAATGAGAGCATGTTTCCTTTTCTTTTTTTTGTAACCTAAAGAACCTAGTAAAGTTATTCCTTAATTTGTATTACGTCATGAAAAAGTTTAAGTTGTAAGCACATAATGGGGGGAAAAAAAGTCCCGTTAAAATGAACTAATTAAAAAGAATTTATCAAAATGTATTTTATTTCAGCAAATCTAATATTGCATAATATGTAAAAATGACACAATATTAACTATTTAGTATTGACATTTTACATACTCACTATTAAAAGACCGTCATTAAATCAATTTGTTTGACAGTATTACCAAGATACATTATGATATATTATGTCAACAGGCCATTGGAAGTTATGTGTTGTCAGTTTCTGATTCGTCAAATCCGTAAATTTGGCCATGCTTTTGAAAGAGACCTGTTTACGTTAAAACTTGAATATGAAAATATTTATAGTTTAAAAAAAAAAAATTATATTTTATTTTTTTTTTTGTGGTAATTATTCACAAGCGTGCCCCCAAGATGGACGACGACTAGTTATAGTATAATCTATTCACTAACACTCTTCCTACAATCACATTTTTGATATTTCTGATTTATTTATTCATTCATATTTTTTTTATTTCTTTCTTATTCTGATTCATTTAAAACATGTATCAGACTAAATATAAGTAAAAACTACGAAACACAATCAGAGTTTAATTTCAAATATTGTCCCAAGAACTTGTAGATTTGAAGTACCGAACACACAGGCTAATTAATTTGTAGAGACCGTAGACTAATTAATTCTAAACATACCAGAAATAAATTACTCATTATATGAAAGAAATGAAATATATCAGAAATAATAGATATGAGAGTAGGAGTGAGCAGGTTACTGTAGTTAGTCGTCGTCCATCTTGGGGGCATGCTTGTGAACGATTACCTTTTTACTTTCTCTTACGCCTAGTAAGAGGAAGTATTGTAATCGTGTCAAATTTTCGATATTGAGTTTTCACCGGAAATATCCGTTTGATGGTCCCCTGAGTCCAAAAAAGTGGTTTTTAGCAATGGTCTGTGTGTATGTATGTGAACAGCATAGCTCAAAAACGAAAAACCGTAGAAAGTTGAAACTTGATATTCCGTTTAGGTATCACCATGGGATCTGACGGTGCGTTATCTGTCAAAATTCCTCAACCGAAGTACCACTTTACTAGTTGTTTTTTTTTTTACTTTTTTGCGATTTTCTCAAAAATGGCTCCGACGATTTTCTTTAAACTAGTATATCAACTACACATACAAAGAGCTACAACTTTTATTTGAAACATTTCTCCAGGAAAATTCATTTAAGGGCACTTTTGGTGGAGGAGTGGGGTTAGGTTTTCATCTAAAGTGCTATTTCAGGTTATTAGACAATTCTGTCATGTAAATAATGTTAAGTAGAATTCAATATGTTGTTGAAATTCCGAGTTTGAAAAAATCAGATAACCGGAAGTGCGTTTGTTTTGACACTTTACTAAATGATTCTTTCATTTTTTCGCGATTTTCTCAAAAATGGCTCCGACGATTTTCTTGAAACTTCGTATACAAAATAAAAATGCAAAGATGTACATCTTTCATTTAAGACATTTCTCTGGAAAAATTCATGTAAGGGCAGTTTTAGGGGAGGGGTGGAGTTGCAGCTTCCCCTAAAGTGGTATCATAGTTGATTATACAATTCTATCATCCAAACAAAATTAATTAGAAATAAACAGATGGCCAAAATTCCAAGTTTTAAGAAAATTGTAAGCCGGAAGTGCGCTTATACTGAACAGCTTTTTCAGTTTACGTCGAATTTCATTATATTTGGTACACAAACTATAACATTTGTCAATTATAATTTTGAGAACAGGAGTAAGAGAAAGTTGTGTGATGTTTCACACCAGTTTTTTTTTTATTGCATTTTTAACCTAAAACATCAGATGAAGGAATCATGATGCTTCATTGATTATAGTTTGCATACAAATCATAGAACAAAATAGCTGAGCAGATCCCATAATGATTAGTAACCTATGAAAATCTAGATGACTTTCATTTCTCTTACTGCAGTTTACACAGATTTAAGTGACCCATTCTTCAAACTAATAATTTTTACTAAATGTATACTTGCTTTCGATTTTATATTAATTAGAGAATCGAAAGTTAATAAATGACTTTTTTTAGGAAGAGGATTCACTCCTCCTCTCTCCCAAAATATCTTTAAATTAACTTTTTTGGAAAAAAATTTCAAAGAAATGTGATTGTTCTCTATATTCACAGTTAGTGTAACAAATTTAATGAAATCCGTCGGTGTTTTATTTATTGATAAAATCGTAGAAAACTGAAATAACCTCATTAAACGCACTTCGGGTCAATCGATTTTCTTCAAATCCGAAATATTGGCACCAGATTTATTATTATTTAAATTAGAGAATTGTATAATAAACTGAAATGGCACTTGAGAGGAGAATTTACTACACTCCTCCTTCAAAACGCGTCTTAAATGAATTTTCTCAGAGAAATGTTTCAAATAAAAATTGTTGCTCATAGTATGTGTAATTAAAGTTATCTAGTTTAAAAATTATCGTTAGGGCCCTTTTTGATGAAAAACTCACAAAAGAGTGAAAAAAAAAAACCATTCAGTAAAATGGTTCTTCCGGTTGAGGAATTTTGACAGACAACTTACAGTCGGATCCCATAGTGATAACTAAACCATATTAAGTTTGAACTGAGATTTTTCGTTTTTGAGCTGTGCAGTTCACATACACATTCAAAGAGAGAGAAAGAGAGACCAAAATGGTTTTAGAAAATCTAAAAACCACTTTTTAGTGCTCAGGAGACCTCAAAACGCGTATTTCCGGTGAAAACTCGATATCGAAAATTTGGCACGATTTCTAGGAATAAGAGAAAGTAAAAAAAATAGTAAGGTAAAATATTACAAATATTAAAAAAAGATTTCAATGCAATTAAAGATAGTTTATTGTCATTTAATTTGCGATTGAAAAGAGGTTTTATTCAAAAACACACAAGTGGGCAAATCTAGGCTATCCGTCTGTTTAATTCTTATTTCCAAAAATGTACATCTTATGGGATTATTTCTGTGATAATTTTGAATAGTGAAACAATTTTGTAGATATATTAAACAACCAAAACTGATCAATGGATCTGGGGTTTCATTTTTTATTTTTGGATCTTCATTAATCCTTTGAGATAATAAATAACTCAATGGACACCGCTAAGCTACGTTGGACAATATCTGAGATTATACTTATCTTAGGAAATTCCTTTTTACCAGTTCTGTCCAGTTTCGGATCTTCATCATACTCATCATCATGGTCTGCTGGTTAATTCAAATTGTCCAGAAAATTTGACTTTTACCTTTTTTAAAGTTTCTATTAACCGACAGTTAATATCTTAACTAAACGGACTCTGTTGATAGATAAAGATCCTAGAACAGGTTAGAATCAATAAAAAAAAGTGGCCTGCTATGAGGCCAATCTCAGGTAATTCAATATATTATCCACATATTTTCATAGATAATTTAATTAGTATCAATCTGTAATAATGCAAGATCAGCTTTTAAGCAGAATAACTCTGAATGCAAGTTTTTGAATGGTAATAGACAATTTTTTCGAATTTTAGAATATTCAGTTATATAGGAGTAGCAGACCTTGTGTCACGAATACAAAATCTTCTCGTTGAAATTGCTATTGTTGTAATAAAATTTAGCTGGCAGTACCTAGCTTGGAGTAAAGATTTCATTAAGTAGCTTTTAATGAAGAGAGCAAGATGTTTTGGTCATGATCATATACATTATATTATAAAAAGATGTAAAAGTCGACTATAATAGCCCACATATGGCTCGAGAATTGCAGTTTGGCCAAATCTTTTCTAAAATGTAGTTTTTACAAACTTGGCAATACATTTGTAAAAGCTCGTAATTAGATTTTTATAGGTTATTTTCATTGTTGTTTGGTTTACAGGTAGGAATGGAGATCCGAAGGATGAAGCGGAAGATCTTTGGAATTATAATATGGCTAAAAAACCAAGTACACCACAACCAAGGGATTTATCTGTAAGCTAAATTAAAAAATATATAAACATAGTGTTTTTTATGTAATTTTGAATTATGAATATTTTGTCGTGTATTAATTAGGAATCAGGATCAGTGCATGATGAAACATCATCAAGCGGCAACAAAGAGGATGATGATGATGACGACGATAATGATGATGATTTGAAAGCACCTCATCATGATTCGGAAAGATTGAAAGCGTTCAATGTAAGTTTTCTTTTTATTATCATTATAGTATTGATTGTGCATACGTATTGTAAGTATAAATCTGTGGACACAGTTCTGCAAACTGTGCATGGCTGTTGGTGGAGAAGTATGGAATAGAAGTAACACAAAAAAAAAGAAAGGAGTCGCCAGCTCGCTGAGGTGGTACTACTGGCAAGATATACAGCCTAGCATATCATCTCTCTCTCTCTGTGTGCCGTGCTTGCCTCACTAGATTTTTTGCTTCTACACATAGAGGGTTATATGCTCGCTATATGGGATAGTGCGGTCTTTCTTTCTACACTCTCTTTTCCTTTTTCAAACAGCACTTTGGCAAGAAATACCACACAGTCTGAGCACCTATGCTGGCATATACACACACCAAAACAAAATTGCGCGTAACATGTAAACTGAAGTAATTATAAATAATAGGTGTTAGTATTCGTCTTCTTTGCCGCTTTTTGAATACATTTATTATCATAAATAAATATTTATTATTTTTTTTATTTTATTGGTAATAATGTATTATTATCACCAGATCATTCACTAATAATAATTTGTGTCTCTGATTTGTGTTTTTGTACAGATGTTCGTACGCTTATTTGTTGATGAAAATCTGGATAGATCAGTACCAATATCAAAACAACCAAAAGAAAAAATACAAGCAATTATAGATTCATGTACTAGACAGTTTCCTGAATATGGTGAACGTGCTAGAAAAAGGATAAGAACATATTTGAAATCTTGCCGTAGGAATAAGAGAGGACGAGATGCCGGTGGTACTTGGCCAGAACAGGTTAGTAATGTTATTTTTAATAAATTTGTTTTTTTAATTTACACCTCTAATATGCCTGTGCCGAAATGCGCCACTTTGCGCTATTAAAGTGGACATTAACGCGCTACAATAAAACGTTCAAATTATTCTACTTTAAAAAAAACATCATTAGGAAAATAGATCTTCGAGTAATATTAAACGAGAATTGGGAACCAGAGTGTAAACAAAAATTATTTTAATTTTTATAGACTTTTATCAACATTATTTTAATTACTAACACAAATTAACGAGTTGATCTTATATAGTATGTATATAAAGAATGTAAAAATTTTATATCTCTCCATAAGTGTTTTTAAGTAAACATGTTTTAGTCTTTCAAAATAAAACTTAATAACTCGCTTTATCTAAGAGAATTCGAAAGTGCTAGGTCTGACTAGCGATACTACTAAGAACTAATGATATTAGGAAATGCGCTAAAGTGACAGTTTTTTGAATAATACAATTAGTTATAAGTTTCGTCACCAGTAGCGCTAGCTTTTTTATTAATGTGGATACTTGTGAGAGAAGACCTTCATTTATATTTATATAGTCTTACGATGTGCCGCACTGATTGATACTGTTTGATTCAAAAAGTCTTTCTGTTTGAAAGAGACATTCCAATTTTTATCACGGAACCCCTCGAAATCGCTTCCTTTTCAATTTACTATAGCACTTCGCAGTTTCTTTTACTTCAAACTATACCATGCATCAAGAAATCAGACAAAAATTGCTTTACGAATTATGAATGTTAATATTACGCATCGATAAAATCCAGTGTTTTGGAAATAATATTTCTTCTTCTCTCAAGCATTATGAAATCACTAATTACCATTTTAATCGGTGGTTTTAAAAGATATTTTTATTAAATTTATGTATATATATTTTCTTTTTTCAGGATTTCCTCAATGCTGAGGTTCTCCTCAAACAAAAATAAATTATAATTAATAGGTCTATTTAATCATGTGATTTCAATGACACTCACAATTTTTTTTTATTGCTTTCATCATCTGATCGCAATGATGATCCAATAGAGCATAGAATTTTTTCCATTTCAGTGCCATGGTAACGTATGAATTAAAATGAGGTCGTTTAACAGACGGTTAAATTAAAATTAAAATATTTCAAACATTTGGTTGATGCTTGTAGATAGATGACCATCGTAGGTAGGATATTTTCTTAACTCGAAGGTCCTCACTAAGAAATATAAAATAAACGGGCAAAGTAACAGGCGTATGAGAGATTGTCAGTTGAAATTATGTTAATGAATAATTTCATGCATTAAGAAAAAGTAACAATTATAGCATTGAAAACAGTTGAGTTTCCGGATTGAGACTGCGTCAATGGTTTGCTAAAAACGGACGTTTCGCCCGTGCTGCAATAATCCTCTTCAGGTCGTTACACGTTGGGCCAATAAGGTAACTGACGTGGTCTCAAACCGGAAACTCAACTGTTTTTCATGAAAATGGCCGTGGAAACCTAAGAAAATCAATTATAGGATTTGTGCACAATAACCAATACTTAATTTTCAAATTTAACAATAAATTTCATATTTGTTATTAGAAAAAAATCTGTAACCTCAAAAATGTTTTAGTTACCTACCTGTAAAAAAAAGTAACTATATTCTTCCACTAACAACTACTAATTTTTATACTCTCTTTTCCTCATATTCACATATGTACATTGAGACAACATTTAGTCAAACATAGTTCATTAACGAAGATTGATTTCTGTAATGTACGCGTTATTGACTGGTTCTCAAACTGGTGAAGAAGATGACGTGTGAAACCCAGGATAGATATCATTGTCAAATATTTGTCAGATATCATCATGTTCACAAGTTTAATGTCATTTTAGTAACATTGGAAATGTCAAAACTATCTTTTAATAAGTTATAAGCTGCATAATGGATATTGATAATTTAATATCAGATATCTCTCTCCTTTAATGTTTTCATATAGTACACATCTAATGCCTTACGATGAATTACGTTAGTTTTACTTATTTATTAATTTTGGCAGGGTCGTCCAACACCAGCGCATTTAACATCCGTTCAAGCTGAACAGATTTTAGCAGCAGCGTGTGAAAATGAAAGCCATAACGCAAAACGCATGCGACTAGGATTAGAACCTGTATCTCAACCAATGCCACTGATCGCTGGCGTAAGTTCTCTTTATTATGATTTTATTAACTATTAATCAATGAAGATTAAACAAAATAATTCAAATGTTATTTTTATGATAGGCTGAAGCAAGACCTACATTGGTTGATCATTTCTCTCCAGCTAATTTATCCGCCGAGCCTAAACTAGTCTCGCATTTGAATAATAATAAACCAGATTCACCTAATTATGCAAAACCGTCAGAATGTAGAACAAAAACTGTAAATTCAACAATGAGGTAAGTTACTTTATTATTATTGAAATGATTTGAGTTTTTTTCTTCAACTCAAATAATTGATTAATTTTATTAAATTTCATTTGATAAATTAATTGATGGTTTAAAAAACTTATTGTATACCATTTTGTAGTTTGGCCTTCACTTTATTTATTATTTGATTGGATTGCAATTACACATTTTGATTAAGATTGAAAAAAATCTGTTGTGAAAAACTCACACAACTTTCTTTTACTCCAATTAATACAATTTAATGTAAAAAATTGTCTTTAAAATTGAAATACGTATATACAAACGTTTAGGTGAGCTGGCCGTAAAAATAAAGTGATAAGGGTCATACTTGAATGGACATTGTGAGCGCCCTCCAAAACCTCTCTAAAATCAATTTTTTAGGAAAAATGTTTAAAATAAATGTTAAACATTTTGATCTGTGCAGTGAACATTTGAAGTTTAAAGAAAATTTTTGTAGCGAGAAAACTCAAAAATATATTCAGTAAAGTCACACTTCCGGTTTATGATGGATTTTGCTCGAAAACTTCGAGTTGATGCGATGTGTTGTGCGATGTGTGTGTTGATGCGTCTCTACTGAGACGAATACCAAGTTTGAACTTCCTGCGATATTTTTTTTTTTTTGCAATATTTGTTGACACAAATAAGACCATTCGCTAAATACATTTCTTTCATACACGGGAGACCTCAATATATGATTTCTGGTGAAAATTCAATTTCGAAAATTTGACACGATCAAAGTTTTCTTTCCTCTTACTAAAAGAAAGTAAACATTTTTTTTTTTTGTTGATCATTTTGTACACTAATTTTGTAGATTGATTGTGGGTTTGAGTAAATAACCAATATTAATTTCCAATTTTTTCAAATTTATAAGAAATTAAGGCGACGTTTCAAGACATTATGGCCAAGCTGGAAAAATATAAATGAATAGTTATATAACATTATGATACAGCACTTGTAGTTAATAATGTTTTTGAAAAATAGCTTTTTTTACATTAGACATTTTTGTCAGAAAAGCTATAATTGTTAAAATAGTAATGCTTGTCATTAATATTTGTACCAAAAGACATGGTGTATATCTTTTGTATGTATAAACTGAAATTATATTATGGTTACATCACAATGCTGAATAATACTTACTTGTAACTTGGTGGAGAATAAGTTTTTTAATAATTTTTATTTATTCATTTTACATATTTGCCACTTACTCTTATAAAACATGCGATACATCTTACTTAATTAATAAATAGTTATTTTTCCAGCACTATGTCAAGTGGTTCACATAATGCAATGTATAGAACAAATCTTTCAATGTTCAATCCATCGCAGAGTCCACAGACGTTTGGATCGCCAATATTTCCAGTATTTCCTACAGCAAATATATTGCCTAATGGTTAGTATATATATATATTCTTCTTTATATATATATTTCTTCTCTTCTTAAAAAAGAACATTCTCTAGTACTAAAAAAATTAAAAGAGTCACTACATGACAACGGTCGTCAGAAATAAAGGATTGTAGGATAGCACTAGTACAGAGAAATTACCCATACATGTGCAATTGAGATTGTACAATAGACCGATTTAACTCTCATTTTATATTGTATTTTTTCGACAAAACATAGTTAACCGTAATATCCGAAACAATAACATTTCCATTCAAAAGTTCATTTTTTGCTAGCCACTTTGCTCTGCAGGCACTGCTAGTTGGACTAATTACTTCTTCAGAAATCTACTCAGTACTTATGGATATCCCCCAGTCTATCAACAGTTTACAGATGATCCCAGCCACCGACCCATTCTCACACTACACAATTATTCCTGCAGAGAGATATTATTAGTCATTTTTGGATCGCATGGGGTTTGATTTTGTAGCTGTTTCCTTTGTGTGTCTATAGATACTTGTTACTTTCTTCTTTTTAATGTGGATCTTCACCAGCTGTAGTTCCCTTTTTCAGATCACGGTTCTTTGGGGAAAGGGAGTGGCGGGCGAAATAGCCAAAACCATGCACCTAAATGAACTTTGTGAACTGATACACAAGATATCCAGTGGTTGTATATAGAATGTAATCGTCTGTGTTGTGAACAGTATGTAAATATGATTGAATGGTATGCTACATTTTGCCATTTGGATACGCTAAAGCCAAGTAATTGTACATATGAAACATCGCTGCAGGCCCTCCCTACTATATGAACGTTGGTGGGAGGCACCGTCCGAGAGACGGCAAAATCTCTGAAAAAGTGGCTAGTTCAGAAACCAGGGTCTTACTTCTTGTAAGCTTTTTCAGTTCCTTTCTGTCAGCCTTAGTATGTTCTACGTCGAGATCTCAGCACAGTTTCTTTCGCATCAAGAATTCCTATAGCAGTTCACAGATCAGATAGTTTCTGGTTACTGTTCTTGTTAATGGTCTCCTTACTGATTCCGTCCTGATTTACCTTCTTTTTCATTGGCACATACCTCATTTTTGCAATTTGCAAATAGTGTTTTGTCATCATCGTCGAGGATTGCTTAAGAGGCAGCTAGTATTTTTGTTCTTTAGTTGCTCAAGTTAACAAGAGAAAATCGTACGAGTAATGGCAAGCAGAAAGTTCAAATTTGATTTTTATAATATGAAATATTTTCCGTGATAGTTTACTTCATTTGGTGGTCATCGACCGGTTTCGAGTTTCGCCCATCATCAGAATGCTTGTATAAGCAGTGGGCTTACGCAGAGCAAAATCTATTCATATACCCACTCTGACAAAGACATCCTGATGATGGGCGAAGCCCGAAACCGGTCGATGACCACAAAATGAAGCAGGCTATCAAGGAAAATATTTTTTGATGCTTTCGAGCTCTGCGGACCCAACCACAACTATTTAGCATTCTTCGTTCATTTATGTTTCAAATTATTTTTTGGATATACCTTTGAACATTTCATTGAAAATATCGATCTTTCTTCTTTTTTTCTTTTTTTAAATCTGGGTAAGATGGGCTGAGAAGTTGGTGACTTTATTTTATTCTATAAATTACATAGCCAGCTAAAGATCTTTTTAATGTTTATGAAAATTTTGATTTTGAAACGTTGTCAAAATAATTTTATCATAATTCTCTGTACAGGTGCAACAGATCTTAGCATGAAGAGCACAACATCCACCACTACAACAAAACCACCAGTACTCAGCCATAAACTAACACCGCAAGAACTATCGGCCGTTAAACAACTAATAGCTGGATATAGGGAATCGGCCGCTTTTCTATTACGATCTGCCGATGAATTAGAAACGTTATTATTACAACAGCCGTAAAGAAAGAAAGTAAAAAACAAACAAGTAAAATTTTAAATGTTCAAACAAAAATATTTGTGTGTGTACGTGCCCGGGTGTGTATATAATATATATATATCAGGTATATATTCTACTTTGAATGCGTGTCTGCCAAAAAAATTAAAAAAAAAAAAAAAAAAAAACAAGAAAGAAATAATGCACATTATAACCTTCGGTGTAAAAAAAAAAGCATGACCCCCTGGCTCTTGGCTGTCTGAAGAAGGATGAATATTTTATACTCTGGATATTGTAATTTTGTTCCTAAACAACTTTGTAAATGTTTCTGGAGAAAATAGAAAATATTACTACTATGGGACCATAATATCATCTCCTTCTTCGGTCCTTAAATTATATTTCAACAATTATTCACCATCACTGAGTAATGAAATGAATGGTTTAAATGATATTATTTTTGGCACTAAAGCTTTTTATAACCAAGTTAACTTGAACAAATTTCCCCGCTGGCTTTGGGGTGGGGGCATTGAAGGCACTCGTTAAAAATAAAATAAATAAAAAACAATAAAATCTTTCACCATTTAAAAAAAGAAATATATTTCTTTTTAAATAAAAGCACTTCAAAATAAATAATAAAAATAAAATAAAAATTATCTGTTTATATTTATGTGTATTTTCCTTGTTGATAATTCTTTCCTAAACAAAAGCAATTTTTATCAGGAAAAAACAAGATATTGTAAAAATAATAATAATATATATATCTATATATATTTAAAATAGGTGTGCATTTTATCTGTAAACATTTTTTGATGTTTTTTACTTGTAATTTTTTCACCAATAATCAAATCGGGGGCACATAACGGCCTAAACACACAAAACAAAGGAAAAACAAAAAACAAACTCTTTATATATATTATATAAATAAATAAAACACAATGTTGATAATTATATATAAAACAGAATTTATGTGTATTTTTGAAATTAATAAATAAATAAAATGAACAAATCTTTCTTGCTTTGGGTGGGAAGTGTTTGATCTCTGTTTTATATTTTAGGTTTATATTGGAAACTTTTTTCAAAAACAAAAATGTAGTTTCGATGTTTATAAAAAAGTATAAAAAGAAAAAAACTCTTTATGCTGCATGTTTTTTAAATAAAATTTTTAATGAATGGCAAAAAATTTTCATAAAAAGAGAAAACTCTTTTTAAGCTAATTCATAGCGACTCTTCATGTTTGTAGTAAATGAAAAAACTTTAATATAGAGTTACCTTAATATTATATATAATTTTTGTTTTCATAAATTGATTTTAAAAGTAATAAAAACTATATTTTGAAATTTATTTGTAGTGAAGATGATACAAATTATTAATAAAAGAAAACTTTTAAATTTTTATAAAATTTTTCACTTTCTAGTTGTACATTATAAATTCTAATAGTTGTTCCTTATTAATAATTATACCTGTGACACACCTTAATTATTCAAAGCCAAGTTTGTAAAAAGATCTCAGCCAGGTCATGCGTTCAAAAACTCACGATTTTTCCCTTATATTTTCTCTCAGTATTAATTTTTAAAAAAAGTTAAAATTTATAAAAAAAAATAAAATTAAAAACCAAAGATTTTATAGAAATTTTAACCGTGCCTCTCTGTATAAACTGTAAATATCTTCAAATTTATATTTAAATGTAAAAATAAATAAATAAAATAAATGTAAAAGTAAAAATTTAAAAAAAAAAATAAAAATTTTGTAAAAGTAAAAATTATAAAGTGTGCAATTTTTCTCTTTCTCGTAATATGTGTTTATCGTTTTATTTTAAATTATTGAAAAAGTTTAATTATTGAAAATAATAATTACATAAAATTAAAAAGAAATGCTTTAAATTTTAATATTTATATTTCAAAAATAAGATTATATAAAGATTTTAAATAAAAAAAAATTTACAAATTTATGGAAAATTCCTTTTTTATATTTTTTCTTCTGAGTGTTGTGTTTTTGTAATTAAAAAACATTTTGTGAAAAAAAAGACGCTTTTTTTTTTTTCTTTCCTTTTTCTTTATTGTTACTTATTTTTTCTGCAGTCGTTGAATAATTCACGAAAAACGTTACATACTACTATCTCTCACAGGTGTTCGAAAGTAACATTATTGAACTCTAATAATCTTGACATCTAGCGGTAAACGCGAAAATAAGATTAGAGGTCATACCAAACAGAACAGGTTATATTTAGAGGGAGTATTTAGACTTGAATTACAATACATTCACAGTATTTGCAACTTTTCACAATTTCTACATTCATATAAATTTAAGAACCAATTTAATACGATTGCAGAAAAAATCTTAATATTTAACTCGGGAGCGAAGTATTTTTTAGAACTCTCGTCCAGAATGACGCACTCGTTTGGTCGAATTCTGAACTCGAGTTTGAAAACGAATTTCTCTGTCTAAAAGCTGTGGTATCTACTTTTACTCCAGCTGTTCTAGACTAATCGTTTATAATCGAAGTCTTCTACATCTCTACAATAGTGTGTATGTGTTAATTTTAAGATAATGTTTCAAAGAGAACAAATAATGAAATAATATTATCTAATAGAGAATAGATCTTTTCCCTCTCGCAAAATGTTTTAATTATGTCGTACAGAAGTAGAAGAGAAATATCAAGTGAAAGGTATGTTGCAGAAATGTGCTTTCCTGGAGCATGGATGGATGCCTATCAACAGTGAAGTATCTTTAAAATTTGTTTTACGGAAATTATTGAAACACTGTTTTGGAAAATTTATTGAGTATGTACTAAAAGTAAAAAAAAGTGTTTTAAAAACTAATATTTTATAATTTTTCGAAAACTATCGAGGTTTTAGGTCAGGAAGTAGTAAAAAACAATCTTAGATTTCCCTAAACGTTTCGGTAAAGGTTTCCTATCTTCAGTAGGGCATAATATGCACACTATGTATGGAGATTTACTGGTTGGTGTCGATTGTGATATAAACGTTTAGTTTGTCATATCTCAACACGAATGGATTGCAAGCCTTACTCTCACAATGGATCAAAGTCCGAACCGGTCAGAACCAACAATATGATGCATGCAATGATGGATAAAATCATAGATGTTATCCAGTATTGGGGATATTTTAACAAATATTTGTTTTACAATTGCAACCTGGTGCTAGCTTTTAAAACTAAGAAACTGAACCAAAATATTATTTATTGCGGAACGGAAATTAACAGGGTATTAATGCTAAAATGAAAAATTCACAAAAAAAAAAAGAAAATCACATATATTTAAAATTTTGTTGTCTAATATATAGTTATTTCACATACAATAATTTCGTAACATATATCTGAAGATAGGAGTAAATTTTTTTCTTTTTTTCAATTCAATGTAATAAAAAGATTTTGTTTACATTGTGATAATTTTTGTGCAAAAAACAAAGTAAATCAAAATAGTCTATTTGTGCTAAAAAGTCGAGGATTTTGAAATATAAAATGTCACCCATTCTTAAAAATTGAAGAACAAAAAAAAGGCATGATATATTTAAAAAGCCTCAACTACAATTTTGTATATAATATATTTCAATTATATGGAAATTGAAAATAAAATTAAAAAAAAAAAAAATCATTAAAATTTATTAGCTGCTCTTTATCGCAAATATATATATATATTTTATTTTTTTAAATAGTTTTTTATTATTTTTATATATATTTATATATAAAATTACATGTCCTATGTACACATAATGTACAAATAAGGTGTTTTATATATATCTATTATATATTTATATATAAATTGTTTGAGGAGAGCGCAAGGTTTTTTTAAAATTTCCTACATAATTTATTTACAAATCTTTTCTCAGAAATGTACATTTTATCTGCCCACACTTTTGTTTGAAAATTTCCATTTGAAATTTGTTTTTTAAGGAAAGCAATATTTTATTTTTTAATTAAGCCATTAAGATTTTTACATAAAAAAAATAAAATTAGGCTTTCATTATTTTTAAAACCTATTAGAAAAGAATTTTCTCAATGGGCATTGTTATTTTTATTGGTTTTCTTTTCTTCTTCTTTGGCGTCAAAATTTTGAAGTTTTCCAAAAGAACATTTTTTAAAATTCTCCCTCCCCCTCCAGATGAGCCTTATTACATAAATCCCATGTCCAAAGCGTTGTACAATGCAATAAGGTCATTATGTGCAGATACTCTCCAAAAAGGGAAATTTAACTGCAAAAAGAATTAATAAATAAGAAAGATGTAAGAAATTAGCATACTATTATAATTAAATGGCAAAAATTAGATGAAAAATGACAGTAGTAAATAATATTTATTTAAACAGAAAAATTACACAGATATGTCTTTTTATATTATAATAGCAATGGATAAATCCGTCTGCCAGAGTTTGGTTTACATAAATATATTTATACGCAATGAAAATAAATTTGAAAAGACTAGTTAAAAAAAAACAAAATTAACATATTACCATAATAAAATGATGATACAATAATAAAGTAAATAAAAATACTGCTTCTCAATTCAAGATAACAAACTTTAAACAGAATAATTTCCTTCTTTCTGCTCAAAATAATAGTAGCTCCTCTCACATCAAAAATTACATTTGCTAATTAGGCCATGCCTGTACTTCCAGGCATATTCCACGAACCTTATTAAAGGTTTACACTGAGTACTATTAGTTAAACAGTTAACTATGAATGGTGCAATAAAGGTATCTAGCCCAAAAATATTGCAGCGGAACTCCGCTAATGTAGGATAAAGGCACACGAAAATAGTAGAGGTCTTACCGCACATTTAGATTACACAATGAACATCTTTCTTTGAGGGAGTCTTTTTTTCCCCCCAGGGAGAGAAATTCCAATATACTAATTCCCCCCTTAATTTGAATAGCCAGCGTAGCTCGTTCATATTTAAATCAGAACTGCCCACTTTGGATATACAGAATTCTGCGTCAGTATCTAAAATTATAGAGCACAAAATGTTCTGAATTCAGAGCATGCCTCACAGAAACTCCCCGAAGATCTGCCTTCATTTTCAATAGGAGTGCAGAAAGTTGCCCCTCCCAACTTAACAAAGTTAGCAGGGACGCGCTAAATTCCGACGAATGGAGAAATCGCAAGAGAAATCCACTGATTAAACTACGAAGCTTTGCGCTTCACTAAAGCCACAATCCTCGGCAAGCAAATGAGGGAATAGAGTACCCTTAAGACATACCTAACATGCAAACAGAGAGTACAAAGAACAACGGGTTCCAGGGTAGTTTCAATGTCCAACATATAATTAGGAGTACACATCGGAAGACCAAATAATTTTTTCAGAAAATATTTCTGAAATTTCTCAATTACTTCATAGCTTTAGTATCCCCATTCTTGCGTTCCTAACAGATAAGTGAGCGAAGAACACTTTAATATACCTGGCAATTAGATGCAAAGGGATTTCATTTCCTACACAAAAACGAGACCAAACACTGTTTAAACCAAATTTAGCTGCGGTAACTTTATTTAAATGCTATTGCTATGATGAATGAGATGTTAAAGTGACACCTAAATATTTGTAGCTGTTAACAGTGTCTATTCGCACACACCTAAAAAAAACATTTTTTATTTTACCTTAATCTGCCGCCCCGTCTAAAATTTACAATTTTGGACTTTTTCAAATTCAAAAACAGATGCCTAGTTCGCACAAAATAGGACTGGTATATCTGATATATAAATAATACTGCTTACCTCACAGGCAATTATGTTAAAAACCTAGTGTCGAGATTAATGGAGCTACGTCATTCTTAAGATAGGTCGTAATGTAAATTATTAATTTTCTGACTTAATTATTTAACATAATTATAATCAGTTCATTTCTTTCTCACCTGTTTGGCAGCACTCTCCTCATCCTGCCCATCTCCAATGACTACGTAAGTACATTTACTACGTCCGAATCTTGTAACAATTCTCTCGAATACACTTTCCTTACCTAATAACACACGTATTTATATATTTAAAAAGAAGTTATCAATTCAGGAGATATAAGGTATTGATATACAATATACGACAGAATAGTTATTACAGTTCTTTTTCATAACAACCTTCTTCACTTTCCAAAATAATTGCAGTTGGATGGAACCCGTGCTAGTATAGAATAGCATCTTTTTATTTAATCTATGAGGTATCAAATTTTTCCACTATCACAGTACACGAACTCAATGAACCAAACTCTGATGATTGAAGAACATCCGATACAGGTCTCAGAATTAATAATAATAAAAAAAAAAACATGCACGACGGATGAGCTGTGTTTTGCTTGTATTGACTAACAGACTTTAAATCTTCAGCTATATATCGAATCAATGGCCAAGCTAGAATGCTCCACAGAAACACAAATATAGGAGATTGTAATGACGGATAATATTATCTAACCACTGATAATACTCAATACTATTCAATCACTATTTATTTAGGCAACCTGAAGAAGGTGGCTAATCACCCGAAACCTATTGATGACCATAAAATGGACACGATATTTGGAAAAATCTCCGAAGCAGTATATCTTTATAACTTTTCGATGCCCTAAACCAATTCAGTGCTTTAGCTCATAAAAATAAGTCAGGACATACTTCCAGACGTGAAATGACATCCGCCTTGGCAGCTAACATGGATAGAATGTTACTGCTCTTTATACATTATAAGCAGGCAACGACTAAATCTTATAATAAAGGTGTGCTGCTTATTAGTATGCTACTTAAACAAGTTTTTAACAATCAAATAGAAGTTTGCTTAATTTCTTAGTTAATTACCTATTTTCGAAGCAGAATATATATTTTCTACAGGAAATACGTTGCCCAGGCCGAATAGAAGAGTTTTAGCCAATGCTGGAACTAATTGGGTGGTGGTCACCATGACATTCACACAGTTATCTCTGTAAATTGCAAAGAAAATCATAATTAATAATAAATTAAGTTATGGCAAATATTTTCGATCCAATGTGTCCAAGTGTACCTATGTCGTCATACGTTTTAGCCATCAGCGAACTCAAGTGTGTCTGAAGACAAACACTAAAGTCCAATTTACAAAACTCAAACATTTCAATGTTAAACAAACCAATTTATATAAAAATAATATCATGTTGATAATTCATAATTACTTGCAATTCTTTGGCCAAAAAAGTGTTTGCAAAACATAAACAATCATTATTTAACATGAAATAAGTAAGATAGGCTGTTTGGCGAGAAAAAGAATTGACCAGTTTGTATGATTTTTAGGGAGAAATTACCATAAATACAAAGTGAAATTTTCTTGACAGAAACAAAAGATAAATGATTGAATTGCCACAGTATCTTTCTGACAAAGCTAAGTTAATATAAAAGAAATTGTTGGAAGGAAATCAAATTTTCAAAAAGGATGTTGTTATACATAGAAATGTGATGATTAGAATAAAGTGGGCCATCGTTTAATAATTATATGATCCCGCGGAAGATCTTTGGCCCTATAAGTAAGGAAGAAAGGTACAGAATAAGGAAAAACAGGGAATTGGTGGAGCTGTACCAGGATCAGGAACTAGTGGGGTGGATAAAAAGAAGAAAATTAAATGGTTGGGACATTAGAAACGAATGCAGAATACAAAAGGATCCCAAAGAAGATGTGGGCTGGTCACCCTGGAGGGACTAGAAGAAGAGGAAGACCGAGATTCAGATGGCTGGATGAGGTGGAGTCCGACTAAAGAAGCATCAGAGTGGGAAGGTGGAGAAGGTTTTCGGAAGTGAGAGACGAGTGGCAGAGAGTGGTTGAGGAGACCAAGGTCCTGTTTGGACCGCAGAGCCAAGAAAGAGAAGACGATTGATGGCTTCATAAAATTTCTACACAGACAAAGTTATATGAGGAATAAATTGTACAGTTTACAAATCCTTTTAAGAAACATAAAAACAATAATTCAAATAATAAAGAACAACTTTGCCTCTACCAATTACAATTTTATATTAAAAAGGAAATTTCCAAAAACTATGAATTTCAATCAAATATGGATGAAAATTAAAAATAAATATTAACATTTTCATTATAGAAATATTAGTTCCATTACTTCATTTATTTCTTCTTTATTTATATAAAATAAGACATTTCAGCTAGATCGATTATAAAATATATATAAATTAAATCAAATATTACTAACGTCAGCAACAATCAATTACATAAAATTATGAATTCTATATGATTCTGCACTACAAGTTATTATATTTCTTTATAACCAATTTTTATATTTTTTATATGGATTTTAGGTACTTGGTAACGAAAACATAGTTCAACAGTTTGGAAGTTTCTTATAACTGATTTTACACTCTCCGGAAAAGTATTTCTACAGATATCTTAATTAGGTTATTGTATTAAAATGTTACTTTTATATATTACATAATTTTATCCTTGACTCCAACCCTTTCGTTATCACAGCACTTTAAAGAGAGATTATCAGCTGCAAAATTTGGATTGAATAGTGTATGGTAACATCTAGTAAGAAATGAAGCTGTATCACTAAGCAGCGTTTATGCAGTTGTTCAACTCAACTTCAAAAATGGTGATGTGTTATGGGACACAGGTGTGAGCGGTAAGGAGTACGACGAGGTGGAGAAATTACAACGATACTTCTGAAGAAACTGTACAAACTACCTAATAATACATCTAATTACACGTTGTATATAGAAACTACTAATCAGCCACTCTACAATTACCACTGAGGTTACATATAAATTACTTAAACAAAGTGCTGAACCAAAGTCCTGATCGCTTAACTAACTTCCTTGCCAAAATTATTATAGAAAAGAAACTGTCCTGGTCAAATCAAATCTTATTGGATTACGTTAAAAAGTTTAATTTAGAAATTTCTCTTCCACTTCTTACAGATCATCATACGAAATGGAGGAAAGGGCTTATGGATAGCTTATCTGGACAACACAAATTAGCATTACAGGAGAAAGTAAGAAACAGTGAATATCACCAATAATATAAAAGTTTAAATTTAGTAAATACTAACAAATACATTGACGATAATAACAGTTACATTTCATTCAAAACATTTTTCGTGTCAGGGGAGAGTTATTGTAATTAAATTATCAACCGTGGAAAAGAGACAGAAACTTTATACCTCTCTCTGTAACATGAACGTTAACGAAGATACCTATCATTTTATATCAGTATGCCCGGTACTTAATGAGTTTAGGACAAAGTATTTTGGAATGAAACGAATGGAGTGGCAGGAATATATAGAGGTACTGAATAGTAATAATGAAGACAACAGCTATATAATTTATATAAATATGTCCAAATAGCATTTAGTTATAGAAAGATATTAATATCAGATTTAATTATAACAATTAATATTAAAAAAAAAGTGAAAGCAAACTGTTCTTCAATTTAATTTTATATCTATATTTCGAATTATTTCACTATGTTATTTCTGTATGTTTGTTCGTACACATCCTTATTTTTATGTCCTGCTTATATTGTTTATCACATTGTATTCTTTTTCTAAAACTACAGTTGTACTAGGTTTAATATGGGTTTTCTATTTTATGAATTAATCACATTTATAAACTAGACTACTCGACAGACGGTCTACGAGCCATTGCTTAAGATGTGAAAATTTTTTTATTTGATTTGAAAAGAAACACTGATTATTTTTTTTTATCTTTATTTCACTTTATTTTTTTTTTCTGCTGTTTTAAATTTAACCTTATTATTAAAATATGGAATGTAAATTTCTTTTCATGTAATTTGTATATAATATGAAATATACATCATTCATTCATTGCATAATTCACTTTTTATGGGTCTATGATGAGAAAAAAAAGATGAGAAACTCAACTTCACCGTTTCTGTTGTACACAAATACAAGTACTAACTTTATTGAATATGTGGATGGGTTCGCAATGCTGGATGTAACATCTGGTATTTTATCTGTCGTAGCATGCATATTAATGATGTTCCCTGACCTGTTGTTACTCTAACGATGGACGAGAATCCGTAACCGGTCAGGAACAACATTAATATGGATGCTGCGACGGATAACATCCCAGATACTAACTTCTTGCGATTTTTGTCTCTTCTGTCTCTAATGTTTTTTTTTTAATATTTATTTATTGTCAAATATATACATATTTACAAAGTGCTTCAAGAGTACCAGATACAACATCTTTTCCTCTTTCTTTAAACAAATAGACTTGACTATTTTATTAAGCAAATAGATTTGTTGGGAAAAATGACAAATATTAAACCCAACTCTAACACAAACCTATTACTATATATGTCCTAATTATATATATGTCTTATTCTTTTATGTTTATAGTGTTGCAATTGCCTATACTTTTAATTAATGTATTGTCATTAATTGAAACATTTGCAAAAAAAAATTGCAACAAGTTTATCGGATCTTTGATGTTTTCTCATGTTATTTTCTAATCGGAGTATATCTAATCTAGGAGCATCAATGGCAAATCTTAAAAACTTATTTTGCATTCTCTGCAATTTCCTTAGGTTGGTCTCACTAGTTATACTCCAACTTGGAGCAGCGCAGGTGAGTACAGCTCCTTGTATATCAATATTTTATTGCTACACTAGTGTGAAGTTTCTATTTAAAAGTGGAAAGAGTTGAACTATAAGCCCTTTACATTTCTGTACTATTGCATTAATATGTGGAGTAAAAGTTAGTGATCTGTCCAGTGTGACTCCCAAGTACTTGACACTGGGAGTACATTCTATTGCATTGTTTGATATTTGTTGTTGTAGATTTAGTCTTCTTTTGGCAAACAGGATTGCTTGTGTGTTTTCTATGTTTATTTTAATTTTCCATTTGTGGAAGTATTTTAAAATTCTATGAAAGTTTTGAGTCAGTCTGTTAGTAATTTGTCCGTTCGCCATGACGTCACGTACTGAGCCATGTCATCAGCAAACAAGGACAGCAGTACATTATCTTTTAATGGTATGTCATTAATGAAGATGGTGAAGAGTACCGGACCAAGGACTGAACCCTGAGGAACCCCCGACATCAGGCATCTTCTGTGTGACAGTACATCATCTACTTGAACCTGAAAAGTTCTGTCAGAAAGATAACTGATTACTAATTTCACTATTTGAGCAGGAAAACCATATATTATCATCTTGTAGATGAGTTCGACAAGCCAAATGGTGTCAAAGCCTTTCTCCATTCCATCAATAACATACCTGTGTGCTTTCTTTCATTGTATTTCTCAGTAATATTGTCAACCAGTCGCGCCAATTGTCCTATAGTAGAATGACTTTTTCGGAAACCAAACTGTTCATTAATTATTATATTTTTATGGTATAAATGCTGATTGATTATATTAAGAATAACTTTTTCAGCTATTTTACTGAGCGTATTAAGCAGACTAATGGGCCTGTAACTACCTAATAACTTACTATTCTTACCAAGCTTTTAGGCAAGACTGTAATTTTGGAGTGTTTCCATTGTTTCGGAAAATACTGCAAAGTGATGATTTTATTAATTATATAAGTGAAATAGAGTACCGCTTTTTTAGGTTAATTTTTTAATAGTTTATTATTTTATTTTATCAGGACCAGGAGACTTTCTGTTTTTAAGTGATCTAATTATTATATTTAAAGAATGTGGGCTAGTTAATTTGATAGTCGTGTTTTGAACGTTTTTTGTTTAAAGAAGTCATTCACCCTTCGAGTTATTCTATTTGTATGGAATTTTGTTCCAAGATGATCATTTTGTTTACTAACAGTTTCAAAGTGCAAAGCCAGAGCATTTGCCTTATCAGTGTTCGGACAGATATACTACTGATTCAAATGGAGTGGGCGAATATGGATCGTCTTGCCTTTCAGTCTTTTGATGGCAGCCCATAGAGTACCAGTGTTTGCATCTAATGTTTTAATATAATTAGTAAAGTTCTTGTTTCTATTATTGTTAATTTCACTTTTAATAAATGTATTTAAGTAGTTCATTAAACGTTTTAACCTGTAAATTCTGTATTTTTGATAAATCCTATGTACAATATTTCTGATTTTTATTAAATATTTCACTTTTAGCGGCAGTTCTCTGTTAAAGATGTTTGTATTGCTAATTATAGGAACAGATTGATTACAGGCTTGAATCAGGATGTTAGTAAATTTGTTACAACGTTCTCTAAATCGTGGTGGTCCTCTATAACAGGTTTAGCACATGTTATCTGTTTGTTTATCAACTGTTTATAAAGCGACCAACTGGCATGTCTGTAAGTAGCTGAGTTTGTTAACGGTTGTTCTAATAATATGAAGAAAACAGGTGCCTCTAATGTGATGTACTTTTGTGACAAAAGGAGAATAATTTTTCTCTCCGTTTTTTGAAATGGAATGTTTCAGCATGGATTTCGCAATATTGGGCAACATTTTTTTTAGTGTGGACATGGTGAGGAATAGGAACCCAAACCTGTTTAGTGCCATGATTTTTGCAAAGACTAACCTTGAATAAGTGTATTTCAGGTATGGATAGTGAGAGCAAATAAACAATCTCGCGACTTTGCATCTATCAAAGAACGGATGGATAATTTCTTTTGACAATATAACTATATATATTACCTGTTACTAATATTGGAAAGACATTTAGTGGCTAAGGTAAGCCAGTTATCCGTTATATTTTCTATGTCAGCTCTAACTTGGAGCCACTGATCCCTTTTTGCAGGTCCTAATAAACCTGTGAATAAATTATAGTGATTAAAGTATTTACTGCCAAATGTAGTGTTTTCTTTTTTTTTTTTTTTGAAAGCAGCGAGCCAAAAACTATGAAAATATTTTTCCAAGGCAAACGGTAGAAAACTAATTAATTATAAAACATTTATTGAATGAACTTTCTGTTAGACAATAACAATAAATATTTTAATTGAAGACAGTCACGATTAATTACTGCATAGAGAATCTATCTATATTAGATAAAAATGTAACATTAATGGCTAATAGAAAGTTTAATTGAATGTAATTTTTACTACTACGACATTTACATATTAAATTACTTGTTTTTATTTGAGTATTACTAAGATTGTTTATTTGCTTAAATATATTTATTGAGTTTATTATAAAACGTTATAATTATTATTATTACTGCTACAAATACTCAACAACAGAATAATTCAACTAAATAAATTCAAGAGGATTATTATTTTACTTTCATAAATCTTAATACACCTACCTCCAACAGAATGCCTATAATTATTATATACTTCTTTCATCTTTCTGTAACGAAAAGCGAGTTTCCTCATCCAATCAACACCACCTGAAAAAAAAAACAAAAAACAGCATGAATGTACGCTATCTCCACGAAGAGAAACATATTTCGTCTACCAACGGCTTAGAAGAATCTTTATGATCTGTATATAGAATTGTAGGAATGGCAAAGTTACTGAGGTGGAAGCTAAAGTAAGCTAGATGGCTGTTTAAGGCTGGTGAATGCTGCCAACTTACTAGTAGTCGCTGACTTCTAATTAGTAGTCTGCTGATTTAGAAGAGCGACATTTATCTATAAAGAAAGATTTTAACTAATCACTAAGATGTGACTAAAAGCAAAAAGTATCACTGATTACCACGCAACACTAAACTCGTGCAGTTGTTTAGTTGATTACTGACAACTATACTTTATGATACCATTTTCACTTTTCACCGCAAAATGGAGAGTATAATTACTTAGGATAATGAACTCTTCATGCTAAAGAGGTTGGGGTTTTCACTATAAATATTTAAAGGGAGCATATGTAGATATTTGGAGAGAATGGATAGAAAGCCGAATTCATAACGTTCTAAAGAGATAGAAGTAATAAAAGAATGGTGACCTAGAGTTTGCCAATGGGTAGGCTAAATCAAACAGTTGCACCCATCCTCCTTTGGCCACCCTCTAGAAAAATGAGTTGAGGTTTCAGTGTAAATCTTGTTCGGTAGGTGTGCAAGAGCTATTAGGCTGGAAACTCTCCCCAACCCCTCAGGAAGCCAAGAACCCTACAAGAAGTAATCTATTTCCCCCACAGGAATCTCTGAGGAGGATTCTGAAGTTAATTTGAAAAATAACGTTTTACTGAATAATTTTTCAAACCAGAGTATACAGTTTGAAAATCATTACGCCAAGAAAATGAAATAAAGGATGATCAGATTACACTCTTTATCTTTTCTCTTTAGAAGAAAAGCGCAAGGAAGAGCTTTGCGTCGCATCGTTCTGAGAATGACTGTTTTTTCGATAACTAAGCGCAACTTTTCGCAGCTCAACTGCTTTCTCAAAATGAAATCGTGCTTACAAACAATCCAACAAACAGGTGATTTGTGGCAATAGCAGATAGGATGCGATAAATCTTAAGCAGAGATGATCGAGAGGAAAGAGGGAGTCCAGATTCTGAGGAAGTGGCCAGACCGCTTCCTCCTTTCGAGGAACATTTCTTCGTCAGTGCAAGCTATAGTTGTCAAAACATAATTGTTATTGTATTAGCTAATACTAAAAGTTTTCTAACTTAAAACATTGGTGGACAAAAAAAAAAGATTTTGTAGAATCTGAAGTGTCAGTGTCTTAGATTGAATAATTGGATAAATACATACCTCGAACTCCTACACCAGAACATGGTACAGATCCAACTGGCCCGGATGATACTGTGAAACCGTCTGTACTGAAATTATAAGTAGACAGGTCTTGGCCATTATCATCTGATGAAACGTCGTCTATATGTACTTGATCACAATCCTAAAAAGGGTAATTTTTTTAATACTTTTATGAAAATATAATAGCCATAATGGATTTCACAGGTAATCAAATTATAAATTAACAATAATCTAATTTGTTTTATTTTTTTAAAATAACATTACCTCAACATCGTTGAAGAAAAAATGTGAATCGGCTAAATTAAATACCAATTCTTCCATTTTAAACCCTAACTGGACTACAACCTGGGTGTCCTACATTAAATAAACCAAACATTATATTTAGCTTACCAACTGCTATCCATATCATGGTCATACAAATACATATTTATATATTGTAAATAAAAACATACAGACCTTATTGTATTTAGAAGCATAGGAACCTGTTAATAATGAATGGAATATAATTATTGTCTCATCTAAATCCCAGATGAACACTCTTTCCAGTTGAGTTTCTGGTCCTGCTACCGGACTTGGGGGTCCCAGTACACAACCAAGTCTTCTACCTCGGCCGCGACCTCTCCTTGCTATAATTGTTTTAACAAGAATTACAAATGAAAAAGAACTATTGAATCATTAATTTTTGTTTATATAGGTTACACTTACTAGTTTCCTCTTGCCGTCTAGTTTCAGCTTTTACCGGGGAATTAGGTTCACTAGTCGAAGGTGAATCTACAAAAGAGAATCACAGAAATGGTAGTTTAAAATTCAATTGAATTGGTGAAGTCAAAAAGAATTTACAAAGAAAATCTCTTTTTGATAAAATGTATGAGATTTTTTTTTAAACTATTCAGTCTAAGGTTATTTATCCAGAGCTTTTGGTTGGCTATCCCAACCGTCTTCTGTGGATTTATAGTTTGTTTTTTACATATAGATTACTATTGCCAAATAAACATTGAACATAAGATGGTTATATATAAATTAGATTCTGTTACTTTTCTAAATAACGAGATATTTAAAAAATTATTTTGTTGGAATTTGTTCAGCATGCACTCCAGGAACTAATTACTACATAATTTATTATCTCTTTTCTTTTAGAACTAAGAACATAATCTCACGTGATAACTTGGCTATGGACATATTTGCAATATTTGTTGAGCAGTTTCGGTTATGTGAAAAAATTTTGTTATGGCATTCCCTCAAGTAACTAATATGCAATTAAAATTCCTACCGCCTAAAATGTTTTTACTTAATTCAAACTAATCGAATGGCATAATCTTTTTGAATAATTAAAACTCACACAGAGGAAGCAGGATACTTGCAGCTCAAGTGCAATGAAACAAATATTTCTCCTCACAGTGACAGCTTTATAATAATTTTTAATTATTATTTTATTTTATGTAAACAGAACTTAAAAATAATTATATCAATGATAAGTTTGAAGCTTTTTTTTTTTTTTTTTCTAAATTTTTAATTATTATTTTATTTATGTAAACAGAACTTAAAAATAATTATATCATGATAAGTTTTGAAGCTTTTTTTTTTTTTCTAAGAAACTTACCACTTTCAAGTGACTTTTTCTACATTCCTCTCGTTAAATAAATTAAATGGTTGAAATTTTTATTGCAAGTAAGTGAAATTAGTTCCTCTAGTTCTAGAGACTTAATAATGTGTGAAGGCCAAATTGAATTTAAACAATTTGATTGTGACTTTAATTGAATTTATAAAAATTGACTCAGCCGTTTGGTCTCTGGTTAAAAAGTAAAAAAAGTATTTCAAGATAGAAACAGCATATGCGCCCATTTCTTTATAGTATTTTAAATGACAATACATGAAATGGATAGCAAAATTGACAATTACAAGATAAGTCAGAAACTTTTATCAACAGAAAGAGGAAAAAAAAAAAGTAATAAGTGGACATTATTTTTGATCTCAAAGGTTTGTAATTTTCAAAATGAATATTAAATGCACCACTTAATAATGTATTACAGACTGTTTCAGAAAAACAGCAACATATAAAACGTTGTAATGCAAATATATGTAAATATATCACCAGTAACATGTGGGAGATATGTGGAAGGAGGTTGGTAGTAAGCTTGTTGGCTGGCGGCATAGTAACTGGCGACCGCAGCAACTTGTCCTCCACTATAACTTCCTGGATAACCAGTATAGTCCTGAAAAACGTAAAGTGTGCTATTAATTATAGTAAGTTCAAGAAAAAATATGGAATATAAACGGTAGCACAATTCTTGGTACTATTGGGGATTTATAGGCATTCCAATGAGAACGAACTAAGTCTAATCTAGGCAAGACCTTAAAGTACAAAGAAAATATAAGGCCACGTAAAAGTCTAAGTAAATTTAACAAAGCAAAAAATCTTATGTGGAACACTTACACGACTTTCTCTTACTGCGAAATAGCAAATTTTCTTCACACTTAATTCTTATTAGTGTTTACAACCGTCGGCATTTTTATGGAGAAAATAATAAGAAACTGAAAAATCAGCACTTACGTCAGCTACCACACTATCCATACTAACCTAAAAATCACATTTGCCCTCGCCCAGGCCCGATATATTAAATGTCATTGCAAACTTTCCCATCACTACAACCCACTGATCCGCAACTTGCCACAGGCAACACTTCCTACTGATCCTTCCCGAGCTGATCGCTTGATAAAAAATCGAATCCTTCGAGTTCGCTTCATCCGTGTTATACTAACCAACTTATGATGGTCATCGTTGGATGGCCCTCATTCAATTCTGTCACGTCATGTTATATAATTTCAATTCATTTTTTTTTTCAATGTTTTCATTGTTTTCATTTTGTTTTTATTTATTCATTCGTTTTATTTCATTATTTGCTATGTTATCTCATTTGTTGTTGTATAAATATGTAGTTTCAAATAAAATAAGAAACGTTAAAAAAAAGGAAAAAAGAGAATATGCACTTGATACAACTTTTAATTACATTAAGAATTTTAATCTGTTCTGTTTGGTGTATAATATGTTGTTAAAAAGTTAAAAACAGCGCATTCATTTCAGTAGTAGAGTTCACTGTATATAATAAAATATGCTACCATTCATCTATGACACGTGTCTGATACATGGACATATTATATTGATACTGTTTCTATCATTTTTTTAGTATTCATAACATTTTGATTAAATAATTATAAGAATACAGAAGCAGCAATTAAACTGTCACTTGCTTGATTGGCATATTATTCCTGATTTCCTTATTTCTTCATAACAGATATTAATTATACTATAGTCAAAACTGAAATTGAAAAAATATACCTGTTGTCCGGAATAAGTTTGCGTTCCATATGCAGGATTGTATGCCGTTGTATATGGATTGTTCTGTTGATAACCTGCATAATTCATGTATCCATTAGTGAGCTTACACTGACTTCTACTTCCTAAGGAAAATGAACATTACTACTCAGGCTACTAGCATAGAGCACTAACTCTTTTTTTTTTAATTTGTTTACTACAATGAATGTGTTTTTTTTTTAATTATACTATTAGTGCAATAGTTAAAATGAAGAAAGATACCATTAGGCAGAGAGTACGCTGGAGAACTATATGGAGTACCATAAAAACCACTAGTGTTAACATAGGAACCAGACTGGGAGCCGTATGATTGCACGCTGGAAAAAAATGGGCAATATATTGCAATGGTCACTTCTCAAAATTAATAAATATATTTAATAAGCAGTAAATTAACCTAATTAGTCTAGAATAATGACGGATTACAAACCTAGAATAATACTGGGCATTACTATAATAGTCTTGTCTAGCTACTCCACTCGGATAACTACAATCCGTATAATTGGCTTCTGAACTGGATGTCAGTTCATGTAATGGACTGCTATCGTTCTCGGTTTTTATCTCCAAATCACCTAGAACACAGTGAAAAATCAATATTATTATTTCTATATAACCCGATTATTGAATGAAAATTATTTCATAAAATATTCAATTACTTTTATGCAGTTAGAACAGAGAAGTTACAGATTTACTAACTTATGCAGTTGTTGAAAGAAGCACAAAAATGACAATAACTTGACTTACTACTGTAAATGTCAAAAGTTACAGAAAGCCAGGTTTTTATATTTTGATTATACCGCTAATCCCAAAAATATCAGAAAACTCTTTTAATGAAAAGTATAGTAACTAGGTAATAAGCAACTAAGGCACATATAAGTAATAATGAAAAAAGAAGGAATGCAAAGCAATTTTTGGAAGGTATTGCTAAAACAAAAGAATCTAACTTAGTAAAAAACAATTTGATTTATCCAAGAAATGAGAAGTATGAATGCTCTTGCGTGAAATGTTCTACATTTTACAATCTTCCAGTTTATACTGCATCTAATCTAGGGCCAACTTACATAAAATACAGCCCAATGTTCAAAATACAGCTATGTGTTCTGTTTAGCGCAACATTAAATTTCTACCAATCCTGTTTCCCAATCACCAACAATAAAAATTTGAGGAACTAGGTATTTGAAAATTGGTATTAGCTATAATAATATAATAATACCTGTCAATTCTGTAGTACTAAGTGGTGCTGACGGTGTCCAAGGAAACGTTTGGCCTAAAGGAAGTGAACTAGTCGTTTGACTGTTTACTAAACAACCTGAATTTCAAATAATACATTATTAATAATAGTTAATAACTTATGACCGTAGCCATACACTGAGGAGTGTAGAAAAACTATGAACTGTTATGAGTTAAAACTGAAAAAAAAAAAGAAAAGTTAAACTAAAATATTATCCTATAATGAGAATTCCTTGTGTTTTTTTAAATTTTTCAAAAAGAACCGTGTTCCCAACTATGTATATCATTTCTCTCTCTAGTATTAGTTACTTATTATTTACTAAAATTTTATTTAAACCTCTAGTTGTTCAATTAGTAGGTTACTGACTGTTACATTCATTCTAAAATAGTAGTAGAGGTAGAAGAAAACCACTATCAGTTTTCTTTGGGATTAGGAAATTTACAAAAATTATAACCTATAATGGTCCTAAAGTATTATGTACAACCTGCCTCACTCACACTTAACATAATTCCAAACTTTAGCCCTATCTTTTATTATAGGTTAAATTTCTTCATAAAAAGAAAAATAAAATCAAGACAAACACTTACTATCATTTTGTGGCGAACTGCAATTCGATTCAGTCCCACTAGATATTTCACCGCCTAAACTAGATGGGTCTACAATTCCTTCCAATGTTCTGGAAAATAAACTAATTAATCAATGCCAAAATATTTAAAGACAATTAATGCCATAAATAATAATATTAATTGTAATGTGTGTTTGAATCTTATAAAATATTCAGCATTGAGTTTTCACCTTTTGAAAAGTATGAGATAATTTAAATAAAATGAAATAGGTAAATTTCTTTTCGTCCAATAGCGTAATATTGCGATAACATTTACATTATAAAGTTTACTTCAAAGAGTAAAAAGTTTTTAATCACAGAATAGTTGTCATCTCTAGCTTATGAAACGTTAAAGATGAGATAAGACCACCAAAAAATATTTATAACACCAAAGTAAGCAGTAATGTGCTTAAATGAAATATTTGACTTAACTTTTTTTAAAATCAATAAAAGGAATTAATTAAATATCAGAAAACATTTAATCTTTTTATACAATTAACCTCTAATCTTCGTTCTATTGTACCTTTCTGGTGGTAACTTTTCTCCTTACGTTTGAAAGCATCACAAATTTTAATATTCTAGATTTGTTTGTATTATTTTCTTAATAATTCAAACAGTTGCAAAAAAATATAGGATTCAATGCAAATGCAAAGTTACAACTCTCGTTCAGTTGTCATAACCGCTTGTCTCGTATAGGCAAACATGAACTCCAGTGTGTAAATGTACCACTTTAATAAATATATAAATATTACCTATTCTGGTCAGGTGATATGGTCTGAGTGTCTTCTACTCGAGGTTTCCTTGCCTGGAAAAAAAAGAAAAATGGTTTATTATGTTGTTTTGGCGATATTGTTCTACATTATGTCATAAACATTTCAAATGTAATTTGTTTGAGTAATATTTAAAAACAGTTTTCTTTTGGTTGACATAATCATTAGGTTACTTAGGTCCATCTGAGTACTCTCGCTAATAAATTGCAAAAATAAAGATATAAAATTCAGAGTATGGCTTTTACTTGATAAAAAATGACTTTTATACAAAATTATTAAATTTAAAAATTATTTCATGGCATTAAAGAGATTTTACAATAGAACAGAATAAAGGAAGGAGAGTGCTTCAGCTCACAATCATCACACCCTAAGAATACTATAAATTTCCCCGGTTAACTATTGGTTCCGAACACATTCCCAATCTGGGTATTCATTCGCAGAATCCAAAGCTGCCAGAGTTATAGCTGGTCCCCGCGAGCGACTTAGCGCACAACTGGAGGATTTCGCTCTTTCCAGGTCCTAGCAATAGCATGGGACAAGGAACAATGTCTCTTCTTTAATCCAACAAAATCTGCTTAACCATTCATTACCTTAGCCCAAAGAATCCTTGAGCAGAACTATCATAACTCTTGAAACCCCACAGCTCTGGTGGTTAACCAGTCTGCCGTAAGTTTTTGTGGTGGCCTCTAATGAATCTCCTTCATCGCTTTTGCTAAAACAAGGAATTCTGGAAGCATAAAAGGTATGTTTGAATCTTCTTGGACCAATTGGTCCGTTTTCTCGTTGTCTACAAACCCAGCCTTGGTATCCAGGATAGTGAGCTTGTCCAACTTAGGTGGATATGACAGTAACACATTAAAAACATTACTTCCCAAGGACAGAAACTGAACATAAAATGGATGAGACTCAAGTTACTGTGATAGTCATTTCTCTTTTAAACGTAAAAGATCCAGCCTTTATTATACGAGTATTTCTTCATTTTTCCCCCTAATCGAAACAGTATAAAATCTATTTTAGATCAAGATGATTTAGAGAGCCCAGATTTGCTGATATGTGTAGATTTCAAGCAATAAGGAAAAGACGTTGTTCAATAAATGTTTTCAAAAAATATGAATACTGAAACACAGAGTTTGGATAAAAATTGCAATGACCAATATTCCCTAATCATATAAACTTTCGTGCACTTGCCTTAAAATAAAAAAAAAATCGCATGTGGAATATTCAAACTACTTTCTCTGACTGCAATTTACATAGTTATTACTGAAAAATTGTCTTCAAACTTAGGATGTTCATTAAATGGTTAGTTGTGTTTAATGTTATGGGTGTAACAACAGTTTGTGCGTTTTTTCTCTTAATCTTAAAAATACTTTACACTGTTTACTAAAAGTTTCTAATTAAGTACCTCTTTTATATTTAGTTTATGATTATATCAGCTTATAGAACATTCTATGCGATTTTTGAGCGAATTAAAATATACTGCCATAAACGCCGCTTCAGAAATTAATGAAGTAGAGGCCGGTAAGGTAAGCTCGGCTTGTAGGTTTGTACAAAAAAATTAGTGAAAGTGATATGAGCCTTACTTTCCAGGCTTATTATACTTTTATTTGAAACATATTCCTAGGAAAACTGATTTTGGGGTGTGCTGAGGGAGCAGTAGCGTTATGTTTTCTTCTAAAATAACCACTTCGGTAGAATATATAATTTTACCATCAATATAATATTAATATACATTTGAAGATTGATAGAATTTCAAATATGATGAAAATCGATTGAGCGGAAGTGCGATTTTACAGAATACATTTTGAGTTTTTTGGAATTTTCTCGAAAACTGTTACAACCAAAATTACACAAGCTTTCTTTTTTTTTTTTACATAGAACGCTCCACAAATGGCCGCTCAGATAAACAAGTAAATTCCCACCACCATAGTTAATGGCCAGCCCAGCTGTGCATAGTAATGTAGCAATTTTAAAGAAAATTTCTTGATTAAATTGTATTAATTAGAATAAAAACAGAATGTGCGTTTCACACCAGATTTTTTTTTTATCAGTAGGCCCTTGAAGAAAATACACATTCTGTGCTTAACTAATTAAATCAGAATGATAGAGCTATCAAAACAGTAGTTTCTTATTCGTTTATTGAAACATTTCTCAACATGATACAATCTTTTTACTTTCTTTTACTTACTTCTACAGTAAGAGGAAGTATTGTAATCGTGTCAATTTTTTTTTAAACTTCGTATACTATCAAAAACATAAATACCTAACACTTTTATTTGAAACGTTTTCACGGGTATGGAAAGTAATTGAGGGAACAGAAATGTTAAACTTTCCCCTAAAGTACCACTTCAATAGAATTATGGTTCTGCCACCAATAGCTTGCAAAACCTAATCGAAATTCAAATTTGAAAAAAATCGGTAAACTGGAAGGGCGATTTTACAGAATTGGTTTTTGAGTTTGTTGGAATTTTCTCGAAAACGACCATAACGATTTCATTTAAACTTGGAATGCTAGATCCCTGCTATAAACCTATCCCCAATATTTGAAACATTTTTCATAAAAAAAAAAAAATGATATTGGATAGTTGTGTGGAAATTGTGCA